>CAXHJY010000928.1:127500-317500 GCA_964016885.1 Eledone cirrhosa
ATGAGGATACTGCTGCACCAGTCTTTGGGTATGACACCGCCATATATAGCTTGATTGATGATGCGTGCAACCAGTTTAGTGCCTACGTCCACTGATGCCTTCAGCATCTCAGCAACTATCCCCAACGGTCCAGCAGCCTTACCATTTTTCATTTCCTTAATCGCCTCTTGGTCCCTATATTCGTCAATCTCAATAGCTGGTCCCTCTGTTTGATCTACCAAGGGTAATTTCTCTCTCTCCCATTCGTGGTCCACATTCATCAGTCTCTCATAATGACATTTCCAGGCCTCCTTTTTCTGATCACTTGTGACACTAAGTACATTGGCATCATTTATCTCCAACAACATCCTGATTTGCATTGACAGACTACCTTGCAATGTGGAACACCGCACGCTCTGATCTTCCCGTCGCAGAACATTGGCAAATCTCCTACTCTCAGCCTCCCTGTGTGCTAAGTACACCTGACGTCTAGCTTCTCTCTTAGCGGCTGTATATCCTTCTCTACTCCCACCCTTTTTCCAAGCCTTCCATGCTAGTCTTTTGTCTCTAATGGCCTTATCTACTGTGCTGTTCCACCACCAGGTCACTCTCTGTCTGGTTGGAGCTCTGCTCCAGCCACAGGTTTTTTCAGTAGCCTGCAGTAAGTTGTCACGTAAGAAATCCCAGTTATTATCTGTCATATGACTCTAAATCGTCTTCTTTTTGTCATACACATCTTGAAGGGCTTTCCTAAATTTGTATTTTAGTGAAAGGTCTTTTAGCTTCCAGACCTTTCTTCTCCACACCTTCCTGTATGTCTCATTCCATCTCTTGCTTACTGAGATATCACTAATGACTAACCTATGCTGTGGGGTACATTCTTCCCCAGGGTATGCCTTGGTATTTGATACCATCTGCATGGCCCGCTGCCGAACTAGTAAGAAGTCAATCTGGCTTATGTGCTCGCCTGATTTGTAGGTTATTAGGTGGTTGGCAGGTGTCTGGAAGTTAGTGTTACAAATAGTCAGTGTACTTGCATCACAAAATTCAAGAACACTCACTTCTTCTTCATTTCTTCAGCCCTATCCATGCCCACCATGTCCCATCCTGGAGCCGTGCAACAGCTTACTCTTGTCTTCACCATGCTGGCCAGTATGACTGTCTCTACGAAGTCATCTATTCCCTTCGAAATCCTAACATTTCGTCTTGTCTAATATAGCTACTTGTATCAGGTTTATTTGGCCGAAATCCCCAGAGATGCTATAGGCCATGATGGCTACCTGCCTCACAATTTCCCTCCTGCCAACCCCCTCACACCACCATAGCCTATTCGACCAATCAAACCTCAGCATGTCCCCCCCCCATTACCAACCCCAACAAACTCTGCAATTACTACTACTACTACTACCTCTCTCCTCACCCGTCCCAGCCCCAACACCCTGCCATTATTACCACCACCACTGTTCTTCTAGCCCAGAATTCTCCTACCGTTATGTATGGATGAGCTGAGAATAAATGGAGCAACCCCGAATTAATAAATCAAAATGAATATGAATCCGCGAGCTACCAAACACCCATACGAACCTTCAATTCAGAGACAGGAAGCATATACACACACCTGCAAAAAATTTACCCTTTCCCACGAATGTTGACAAATACCCAAAACTCCGAGTTGGAACCATCAACGTAAGCACAATGAAAGGAAGAGCACGAGAAATCGTTGTAGAGATGTTAGAGCGAAATTGATGTATGTTGTGTGCAAGAAACTAGATGGAGAGGAGAGTCCGCTAGAGTGCTTGTAGGCAAAAATCAGTGCTACAAATTTTTCTGGGTGGGAAATTACGAGATGGGTGGTGTAGGTATACTATTAGTTGACAAATGGATAGATAAGGTAATCTTAGTGAACAGGGTGAACGCAAGAATCATTAAACTCTTGAATAAAACAATTGCCACAATAATATCAGCTTATGCACCCCAATCGGGGTTGCCAGACGAACTTAAGGATAGGTTTTACGAGTCCCTAATGCACACTACTGCCCTAACAAACAACAGTGACTTCCTAATCATTGCAAGTGACTTTAACAGACACGTAGGTAAACTCCATGACATCTTCTATAGAGTCCATGGAGGCACAAGAAATGAAGAAGGCTTCAGGCATCTAGAGTTCTGTGACACCAATGACATGTTGATATGTAACACAAACTTCAAAAATCCTGACAATCATCTACTCAACTATAGATCAGGGGAGCATTCTAGTCAGATAGATTTTATCCTCATCAGAGGATGTGACAGGTGGTTGGTTCATCATCATCATCATCATTTCATTTTACGTCCGCTTTTTCCCTGCTTGCAAGAGTGGGACGGGAACTGATTTTGGCTTGATTTCTACAGCTGGATGCCCTTCCTAACACCAACCTCATTTACAGTGAGTGCTGCGTGCTTTTTTGCCGTGGCACCTCCACGACCACTTTGCAGTAGAATGATATGGACCCCAGTCCCTATCATCTCATTTCTACAGCTGAGTAAACTGGAGCAATGTGAAATAAAGTGTCTTGCTCAAGGAAACAACACATCATCCGGTCTGAGAATTGAACTCACAACCTTTCGATTGCAAGGCCAATGCTCTAACCACTAAGCCATGTGCCTCCATTGTAAACACAAAAGCCTTCCCTAGTGAGGAATGTACCTCCCAACATAACTTAGTTGTCAGCGACCTCATTGTCAGAACTAGACGAACTTGGAATAGGGGGCAACCTGGAGAAGAAAGATCTGGAAGCTGAAAGACCCCTCAGCCAGTAACAGATTTAAAGATATTTTACTCAACGACTATGACAGTAAAGAAGAACAGATAGAGACATTCAATGTAGAAGAGCACTGGGAGTTCCTAAAAAATAACTTACTAGAGGCGACGGATGAGATCTGTGGTTGGAGCAAGACCACAGGGAGGAGGAGAGTGACTTGGTGGTGGAACAATAAGATAGATGAGGCAGTTAAGGCCAAGAGACAGGCATGGAAAGAATGGAAGAATGGGGGAAGCAGGGTACATTACATAGAGACCAGGAGGGAAGCTAGGCGACAAGTATACTTAGCTAGGAGAGAAGCAGAGGATAGAAAATTCAAGCATGTTTTGTAGCATGAGGACCAGAAACAGGAGGCATTCAAGATTGCGAAGCAGTGTGTTAGAGAAAATTGTGATGTCATTGGAGAGAAGTGTGTCCTGAATGATAAAGGTGAGCTTGCCCTCACAAGTGCTGAGAAGAAAGATTACTAAATGAGGAGAATGTATGGGAGAAAGAGACCCTACCCCAAGTGGACCCAATAGAGGGCCTAGCAATACAAGTCAGCAGCAGCATAGTAAGGCAATCAAAGATATGAAGACTGGGAAGGCAACTGGTCCATTGGGTATAGCTGAAGGCATCTGGGTCGGTAGGTCACACCATAACCACACGTATTGTTACCCAGGTAATACTAGAGGGTTACTTTAACTAATTAGATCATGGAAAAGTTATTTTATCAATTTAAAAACACACAAAAGCTGTTAATTTTGCTTTACATTTATCATTTATTTGTTGGTGTCAAATAAATATATTTGCTTTAGTTTCGACACATGGTCACAGATCAAGTTACTTGCCAGACAAGTACAACAGCTTTATCAATTTCTTTGCTAACAATTACTAATTTTTCTCACTCCATTGTTGCTACCTACCCATGTTCTACCTGTGTTCATTGGCTGAGTGATCATGAACACTAGGGTGGTTGTCATGTCTTTAGCAGAGGTAAAGAGTTCTCCAATTATTATATCTATGTGAATGAGTGTGTATTTTGAACAATAAAAATGAAACAAAAGTCAGATGTAGGTTGTTAATAGTACTTCATTGTTTTATGATCATTTCAGAGGTCTGATTGATCATGGAACACTAAGTAGTGGTTATGTCACCACATATTTTAAAGTTAAATCATTCCGTCTTCCTCAGAAACAATCTTCTGATGGAGATGGAGTATTTGAATTTGAATACTGGCACTAAAAATATGTGGTGATGTAACCACTACCTAGTGTTCAATCATTTGATTTACCATGATCACAAAATATGTCACTTATCAAGCAATGCCTGTGCTTGAAGCTTTTTTAAGTGAGGAAAGGCTTTGCAAGGGACCAATCGCAGTCAGATATTTTCCAACGCTATTGTAAATGAAAACATGATATTTATGTTGAAACCATTGAATGTAAATATTTATATAATGTGTGTGTTTGTGGTTTATTGGGATTATAACTGAGACCACAATGAACAGAATATTCAATGAAGGAAATATTTCAGATTTGATTAAATGTAATTTTTTTTAAAGCTGTTAATGAATTTTACACAAAGTCCTTTTCATTACTATATTTCTAATAAAAAACCTATGGTTTACAGATAAGTTTTTAGATAGTAAAAAATTTAGGGGATTTATATATTTTTTCTCTTTAAACTGGTGTCTGGAACATGATTCAACAAAGGTTCTTTACATAAAATTAAAATGGGAAGTTTTTAGATAAATATAAACACTTTAAAATAAATAGTTCCTCTGCACTATAGAACCAAAGACAGTTTCAGGTAGATTGATATAAAAGGAGTAAAACACCACCCAAGTATCAGTTCCTAAGAAAGGCATACTTTATTAATTTTACAAAAAGATTGAAAATGTAGTTTTCCAAGGTTTTATTTTATGTTAATAGACACAATAATATTTTTAAAGAGATCATCATCATCATCATCATCACCGTTTTACGTCCGTTCTTCCACGCTAGCATGGGTTAGACGGGTTGTCCTGTTGTGGGCAGTGTCTGGTCGGCTGACCATGCCTTGCTCATACAGGAACTGATTTGGCTTGATTTCTACAGCTGGATGCCCTTCCTAACACCAACCTCATTTACAGTGAGTGCTGGGTGCTTTTTCGTGGTGCCTACACGTCCACTTTACAGTGTGGGCTGGGTGCTTTTTTTGCTGTGGCACCTCCACGACCAACTTGCGGTGGGGGGTGTGGGGGCATATTGTCTATATGCTTCAGCTTGTACCCATGGGAGGTCGGGTACTCTGGATAAAATATCTCTCTCTCATATATATTAGTACTGTGGATTAGCAGTATTGGTAGAGGGTAAGACGCCATGCTTTGCAGCATATAGTTGTGTCCCTTTATGGTCTGAGTTCAAATCCCGCCAAGGTTAACTTTGCCTTTCATCCTTACAGGATCGATAAAATAAAGCACCAGTAATACACTCGGATAATTGCTGGCCTAGTGCCAAAAGTATAAACAATTATTTTTATTATTATATATACTGCATAGCACAATATTTACTTACCTTATGCACCAAATTTATTCACAGTAATTCTTTTTGAAGACATCCTTCTTGAAGACATCACCCGGATCACTGATGGTGGCTCATGGGTGGATGTTGTTTATCTTGACTTTGCTAAAGCTTTTAATTCTGTATCACAAGATTTATGGCAAAACTCTTTGCAATGGGTGTGAGAGATGATCTGTTCTTGGCCCCCTTTTGTTTGTTGCATATATTAATGACATAGATGCCAACTTAGAGAATGCCACAGTACTGAAATATGCAGATGACATCAAGCTGTACCTTGAGATAAAAAGGACAGATCCTGAACACTATAGATCTTGCCTGCAATCTGACCTGGACACAATGAAACAATGGATCAAGGATTGGCAACTCAAGCTGGCTGTGGACAAGTGTACCACCATGCATTTTGGGAGTAAAAATCCAGCATCCACATACTCCCTCCACAACACTAATATCAAGAAGTCTTTTTGTGAACGTGACCTGGGTATTACGGTCAGCAGCGATTTGCATTGGACGAAGTAACGCAATCAAAGATATGAAGATGAGGAAAGCAACCGGTCCATTGGGTATAGCTGCTGAGATGCTGAAGGCAGGTCACACTATAACCACACGTATTGTTAACCAGGTAGTTTGGAACAAACTATCTGCATCAGTTGTTAGCTGTCGAGACACTGCATCCTTTAAAACCTCCATAGAACAAACTACCTGCATCAGTTGTTAGCTGTCCAGACACTGCATCCTTTAAAACCTCCATGGAACAAACTACCTGCATCAGTTGTTAACTGTCGCGACACTGCATCCTTTAAAACCTCCATGGAACAAACTGACTGCATCAGTTGTTAGCTGTCGAGACACTGCATCCTTTAAAACCTCCATAGAACAAACTACCAGCATCAGTTGTTAGCTGTGAAGACACTGCATCCTTTAAAACCTCCATAGAACAAACTACCAGCATCAGTTGTTAGCTGTCAAGACACTACATCCTTTAAAACTTCCATGGAACAAACTACCTGCATCAGTTGTTAGCTGTCAAGACACTGTATCCTTTAAAAATTCCATGGAACAAACTACCAGCATCAGTTGTTAGCTGTCAAGACACTACATCCTTTAAAACCTCCATGGAACAAACTACCTGCATCAGTTGTTAGCTGTCAAGACACTGCATCCTTTAAAACCTCCATGGAACAAACTCCCTGCATCAGTTGTTAGCTGTCAAGACACTACATCCTTCAAAACCTCCATGGAACAAATTCCCTGCATCAGTTGTTAGCTGTCAAGACACTGCATACTTTAAAACCTCCATGGAACAAACTACCTACATCAGTTGTTAGCTGCTGAGACACTGCATCCTTTAAAACCTCCATGGAACAAACTACCTGCATCAGTTGTTAACTGTCGAGACAGTGCATCCTTTAAAACCTCCATAGAACAAACTACCTACATCAGTTGTTAGCTGTCGAGACACTGCATCCTTTAAAACCTCCATGGAACAAACTACCTGCATCAGTTGTTAGCTGTCAAGACACCGCATCCTTTGAAACCTTCATTTACAAACTACCTGCATCAGTTGTTAGCTGTGAAGACACTGCATCCTTTAAAACCTCCATAGAACAAACTAACAGCATCAGTTGTTAGCTGTCAAGACACTACATCCTTTAAAACTTCCATGGAACAAACTACCTGCATCAGTTGTTAGCTGTCAAGACACTGCATCCTTTTAAACCTCCATAGAACAAACTGCCTGCATCAGTTGTTAGCTGTCGAGACACTGCATCCTTTAAAACCTCCATAGAACAAACTACCAGCATCAGTTGTTAGCTGTGAAGACACTGCATCCTTTAAAACCTCCATAGAACAAACTAACAGCATCAGTTGTTAGCTGTCAAGACACTACATCCTTTAAAACTTCCATGGAACAAACTACCTGCATCAGTTGTTAGCTGTCAAGACACTGTATCCTTTAAAAACTCCATGGAACAAACTACCAGCATCAGTTGTTAGCTGTCAAGACACTACATCCTTTAAAACCTCCATGGAACAAACTACCTGCATCAGTTGTTAGCTGTCAAGACACTGCATCCTTTAAAACCTCCATGGAACAAACTCCCTGCATCAGTTGTTAGCTGTCAAGACACTACATCCTTCAAAACCTCCATGGAACAAATTCCCTGCATCAGTTGTTAGCTGTCAAGACATTGCATAATTTAAAACCTCCATGGAACAAACTACCTACATCAGTTGTTAGCTGCTGAGACACTGCATCCTTTAAAACCTCCATGGAACAAACTACCTGCATCAGTTGTTAACTGTCAATACACTGCATCCTTTAAAACCTCCATGGAACAAATTACCTACATCAGTTGTTAGCTGCTGAGACACTGCATCCTTTAAAACCTCCATGGAACAAACTACCTGCATCAGTTGTTAACTGTCGAGACAGTGCATCCTTTAAAACCTCCATAGAACAAACTACCTACATCAGTTGTTAGCTGTCGAGACACTGCATCCTTTAAAACCTCCATGGAACAAACTACCTGCATCAGTTGTTAGCTGTCAAGACACCGCATCCTTTAAAACCTTCATTTACAAACTACCTGCATCAGTTGTTAGCTGTGAAGACACTGCATCCTTTAAAAACTCCATGGAACAACCTACCTGCATCAGTTGTTAGCTGTCGAGACACTGTATCCTTTAAAACCTCAATGGTACGAACTACCTGCATCAGTTGTTAGCTGTCGAGACACTGCATCCTTTAAAACCTCGATGGAACAAACTATCTGCATCAGTTGTTAGCTGTCGAGACACTGCATCCTTTAAAACCTCCATAGAACAAACTACCTGCATCAGTTGTTAGCTGTCCAGACACTGCATCCTTTAAAACCTCCATGGAACAAACTACCTGCATCAGTTGTTAACTGTCGCGACACTGCATCCTTAAAAACCTCCATGGAACAGACTACCTGCATCAGTTGTTAGCTGCTGAGACACTGCATCCTTTAAAACCTCCATGGAACAAACTACCTGCATCAGTTGTTAACTGTCGGGATACTGCATCCTTTAAAACCTCCATGGAACAAACTACCTGCATCAGTTGTTAGCTGCTGAGACACTGCATCCTTTAAAACCTCCATGGAACAAACTACCTGCATCAGTTAACTGTCGAGACACTGCATCCTTTAAAACCTCCATGGAATAAACTACCTGCATCAGTTGTTAACTGTCGAGACACTGTATCCTTTAAAACCTCCATGGAACAAACTGACTGCATCAGTTGTTAGCTGTCGAGACACTGCATCCTTTAAAACCTCCATATAACAAACTACCTGCATCAGTTGTTAGCTGTCAAGACACTGCATCCTTTAAAACCTCCATGGAACAAACTACCAGCATCAGTTGTTAGCTGTCAAGACACTGCATCCTTTAAAACCTCCATGGAACAAACTACCTACATCAGTTGATAGCTGCTGAGACACTGCATCCTTTAAAACCTCCATGGAACAAACTACCTGCATCAGTTGTTAACTGTCGGGACACTGCATCCTTTAAAACCTCCATGGAACAAACTACCTGCATCAGTTGTTAACTGTCGAGACACTGCATACTTTAAAACCTCCATAGAACAAACTACCTGCATCAGTTGTTAGCTGTCAAGACACTGCATCCTTTTAAACCTCCATAGAACAAACTGCCTGCATCAGTTGTTAGCTGTCGAGACACTGCATCCTTTAAAACCTCCATAGAACAAACTACCAGCATCAGTTGTTAGCTGTGAAGACACTGCATCCTTTAAAACCTCCATAGAACAAACTACCAGCATCAGTTGTTAGCTGTCAAGACACTACATCCTTTAAAACTTCCATGGAACAAACTACCTGCATCAGTTGTTAGCTGTCAAGACACTGTATCCTTTAAAAATTCCATGGAACAAACTACCAGCATCAGTTGTTAGCTGTCAAGACACTACATCCTTTAAAACCTCCATGGAACAAACTACCTGCATCAGTTGTTAGCTGTCAAGACACTGCATCCTTTAAAACCTCCATGGAACAAACTCCCTGCATCAGTTGTTAGCTGTCAAGACACTACATCCTTCAAAACCTCCATGGAACAAATTCCCTGCATCAGTTGTTAGCTGTCAAGACACTGCATACTTTAAAACCTCCATGGAACAAACTACCTACATCAGTTGTTAGCTGCTGAGACACTGCATCCTTTAAAACCTCCATGGAACAAACTACCTGCATCAGTTGTTAACTGTCAATACACTGCATCCTTTAAAACCTCCATGGAACAAACTACCTACATCAGTTGTTAGCTGCTGAGACACTGCATCCTTTAAAACCTCCATGGAACAAACTACCTGCATCAGTTGTTAACTGTCGAGACAGTGCATCCTTTAAAACCTCCATAGAACAAACTACCTACATCAGTTGTTAGCTGTCGAGACACTGCATCCTTTAAAACCTCCATGGAACAAACTACCTGCAGCAGTTGTTAGCTGTCAAGACACTGCATCCTTTGAAACCTTCATTTACAAACTACCTGCATCAGTTGTTAGCTGTGAAGACACTGCATCCTATAAAAACTCCATGGAACAACCTACCTGCATCAGTTGTTAACTGTCGAGGCACTGCATCCTTTAAAACCTCCATGGAACAAACTTCCTGCATCAGTTGTTAGCTGTCGAAACACTGCATCCTTTAAAACCTCCATAGAACAAACTACCTGCATCAGTTGTTAGCTGTCAAGACACTGCATCCTTTAAAACCTCCATGGAACAAACTACCAGCATCAGTTGTTAGCTGTCAAGACACTGCATCCTTTTAAACCTCCATAGAACAAACTGCCTGCATCAGTTGTTAGCTGTCGAGACACTGCATCCTTTAAAACCTCCATAGAACAAACTACCAGCATCAGTTGTTAGCTGTGAAGACACTGCATCCTTTGAAACCTCCATAGAACAAACTACCAGCATCAGTTGTTAGCTGTCAAGACACTACATCCTTTAAAACTTCCATGGAACAAACTACCTGCATCAGTTGTTAGCTGTCAAGACACTGTATCCTTTAAAAACTCCATGGAACAAACTACCAGCATCAGTTGTTAGCTGTCAAGACACTACATCCTTTAAAACCTCCATGGAACAAACTACCTGCATCAGTTGTTAGCTGTCAAGACACTGCATCCTTTAAAACCTCCATGGAACAAACTCCCTGCATCAGTTGTTAGCTGTCAAGACACTACATCCTTCAAAACCTCCATGGAACAAATTCCCTGCATCAGTTGTTAGCTGTCAAGACATTGCATACTTTAAAACCTCCATGGAACAAACTACCTACATCAGTTGTTAGCTGCTGAGACACTGCATCCTTTAAAACCTCCATGGAACAAACTACCTGCATCAGTTGTTAACTGTCAATACACTGCATCCTTTAAAACCTCCATGGAACAAATTACCTACATCAGTTGTTAGCTGCTGAGACACTGCATCCTTTAAAACCTCCATGGAACAAACTACCTGCATCAGTTGTGAACTGTCGAGACAGTGCATCCTTTAAAACCTCCATAGAACAAACTACCTACATCAGTTGTTAGCTGTCGAGACACTGCATCCTTTAAAACCTCCATGGAACAAACTACCTGCATCAGTTGTTAGCTGTCAAGACACCGCATCCTTTAAAACCTTCATTTACAAACTACCTGCATCAGTTGTTAGCTGTGAAGACACTGCATCCTTTAAAAATTCCATGGAACAACCTACCTGCATCAGTTGTTAACTGTCAATACACTGCATCCTTTAAAACCTCCATGGAACAAATTACCTACATCAGTTGTTAGCTGCTGAGACACTGCATCCTTTAAAACCTCCATGGAACAAACTACCTGCATCAGTTGTTAACTGTCGAGACACTGCATCCTTTAAAACCTACATGGAACAAACTTCCTGCATCAGTTGTTAGCTGTCAAGACACTGCATCCTTTAAAACCTCCATAGAACAAACTACCAGCATCAGTTGTTAGCTGTCAAGACACTGCATCCTTTAAAACCTCCATGGAACAAACTCCCTGCATCAGTTGTTAGCTGTCAAGACACTACATCCTATAAAACCTCCATGGAAGAAACTACCTACATCAGTTGTTAACTGCTGAGACACTGCATCCTTTAAAAACTCCATGGAACAACCTACCTGCATCAGTTGTTAACTGTCAATACACTGCATCCTTTAAAACCTCCATGGAACAAATTACCTACATCAGTTGTTAGCTGTCGAAACACTGCATCCTTTAAAACCTCCATAGAACAAACTGCCTGCATCAGTTGTTAGCTGTCGAGACACTGCATCCTTTAAAACCTCCATAGAACAAACTAGCAGCCTCAGTTGTTAGCTGTCAAGACACTGCATCCTTTAAAACCTCCATAGAACAAACTACCAGCATCAGTTGTTAGCTGTCAAGACACTGCATCCTTTAAAACCTCCATGGAACAAACTCCCTGCATCAGTTGTTAGCTGTCACGACACTACATCCTATAAAACCTCCATGGAAGAAACTACCTACATCAGTTGTTAACTGCTGAGACACTGCATCCTTTAAAACCTCCATGGAACAAACTACCTGCATCAGTTGTTAGCTGTCAAGACACTGCATCCTTTAAAAACTCCATGGAACAAACTACCAGCATCAGTTGTTAGCTGTCAAGACACTGTATCCTTTAAAAACTCCATGGAACAAACTACCAGCATCAGTTGTTAGCTGTCAAGTCACTGCATCCTTTAAAACCAACCATGGAACAAACTACCAGCATCAGTTGTTAGTTGTCAAGTCACTGCATCCTTTAAAACCTCCATGGAACAAACTACCTGCATCAGTTGTTAACTGTCAAGACACTGCATCCTTTAAAACCTTCATTTACAAACTACCTGCATCAGTTGTTAGCTGTGAAGACACTGCATCCTTTAAAAACTCCATGGAACAAACTACCTGCATCAGTTGTTTACTGTCGAGACACTGCATCCTTTAAAACGTCCATGGAACAAACTGCCTCCATCAGTTGTTAACTGTCAAGACACTGTATCCTTTAAAAACTCCATGGAACAAACTACCAGCATCAGTTGTTAACTGTCGAGACACTGCATCCTTTAAAACCTCCATAGAACAAACTACCAGCATCAGTTGTTAGCTATCAAGACACTGCATCCTTTAAAACCTCCATGGAACAAACTACCTGCATCAGTTGTTAGCTGTCAAGACACTGTATCCTTTAAAAACTCCATGGAACAAACTACCAGCATCAGTTGTTAGCTGTCAAGACACTGCATCCTTTAAAACCTCCATAGAACAAACTACCAGCATCAGTTGTTAGCTGTCAAGACACTGCATCCTTTAACACCTCCATGGAACAAACTCCCTGCATCAGTTGTTAGCTGTCAAGACACTACATCCTTTAAAACCTCCATGGAACAAACTACCTACATCAGTTGTTAGCTGCTGAGACACTGCATCCTTTAAAACCTCCATGGAACAAACTACCTGCATCAGTTGTTAGCTGTCAAGACACTCTATCCTTTAAAACCTCCATGGAACAAACTACCAGCATCAGTTGTTAGCTGCTGAGACACTACATCCTATAAAACCTCCATGGAACAAACTACCTACATCAGTTGTTAGCTGTCGAGACACTGCATCCTTTAAAACCTCCATGGAACAAACTACCTACATCAGTTGTTAGCTGCTGAGACACTGCATCCTTTAAAACATCCATGGAACAAACTACCTGCATCAGTTGTTAACTGTCGAGACACTGCATCCTTTAAAACCTCCATAGAACAAACTACCTACATCAGTTGTTAGCTGTCGAGACACTGCATCCTTTAAAACCTCCATAAAACAAACTACCAGCATCAGTCGTTAGCTGTCAAGACACTGCATCCTTTAAAACCTCCATGGAACAAACTACCTGCATCAGTTGTTAGCTGTCAAGACACTCTATCCTTTAAAAACTCCATGGAACAAACTCCCTGCATCAGTTGTTAGCTGTCGAGAGACTGCATCCTTTAAAACCTCCATGGAACAAACTACCTACATCAGTTGTTAGCTGCTGAGACACTGCATCCTTTAAAACATCCATGGAACAAACTACCTGCATCAGTTGTTAACTGTCGAGACACTGCATCCTTTAAAACCTCCATAGAACAAACTACCTACATCAGTTGTTAGCTGTCGGGACACTGCATCCTTTAAAACCTCCATGGAACAAACTACCTGCATCAGTTGTTAACTGTCGAGACACTGCATCCTTGAAAACCTCCATGGAACAAACTACCTGCATCAGTTGTTAGCTATCAAGACACTGCATCCTTTAAAAACTCCATGGAACAAACTACCAGCATCAGTTGTTAGCTATCAAGTCACTGCATCCTTTAAAACCTCCATGGAACAAACTACCTGCATCAGTTGTTAGCTGTCGAGACACTGCAACCTTTAAAACCTCCATGGAACAAACTACCTGCATCAGTTGTTAGCTGTCAAGACACTGCATCCTTTAAAACCTTCATTTACAAACTACCTGCATCAGTCGTTAGCTGTCAAGACACCGCACCCTTTAAAACCTTCATTTACAAACTACCTGCATCAGTTGTTAGCTGTGAAGACACTGCATCCTTTAAAAACTCCATGGAACAACCTACCTGCATCAGTTGTTAACTGTCGAGACACTGCATCCTTTAAAACCTCCATGGAACAAACTTCCTGCATCAGTTGTTAGCTGTCGAAACACTGCATCCTTTAAAACCTCCATAGAACAAACTACCTGCATCAGTTGTTAGCTGTCAAGACACTGCATCCTTTAAAACCTCCATAGAACAAACTAGCAGCATCAGTTGTTAGCTGTCAAGACACTGCATCCTTTAAAACCTCCATGGAACAAACTCCCTGCATCAGTTGTTAGCTGTCAAGACACTACATCCTATAAAACCTCCATGGAACAAACTACCTACATCAGTTGTAAGCTGCTGAGACACTGCATCCTTTAAAACCTCCATGGAACAAACTACCTGCATCAGTTGTTAGCTGTCAAGACACTGTATCCTTTCAAACCTTCATTTACAAACTACCTGCATCAGTTGTTAGCTGTGAAGACACTGCATCCTTTAAAAACTCCATGGAACAAACTACCTGCATCAGTTGTTAACTGTCGAGACACTGCATCCTTTAAAACCTCCATAGAACAAACTGCCTGCATCAGTTGTTAGCTGTCGAGACACTGCATCCTTTAAAACCTCCATAAAACAAACTACCAGCATCAGTCGTTAGCTGTCAAGACCCTGCATCCTTTAAAACCTCCATGGAACAAACTACCTGCATCAGTTGTTAGCTGTCAAGACACTCTATCCTTTAAAAACTCCATGGAACAAACTCCCTGCATCAGTTGTTAGCTGTCGAGTCACTGCATCCTTTAAAACCTCCATGGAACAAACTACCTACATCAGTTGTTAGCTGCTGAGACACTGCATCCTTTAAAACATCCATGGAACAAACTACCTGCATCAGTTGTTAACTGTCGAGACACTGCATCCTTTATAACCTCCATAGAACAAACTACCTACATCAGATGTTAGCTGTCGGGACACTGCATCCTTTAAAACCTCCATGGAACAAACTACTTGCATCAGTTGTTAACTGTCGAGACACTGCATCCTTTAAAACCTCCATAGAACAAACTACCTGCATCAGTTGTTAACTGTCGAGACACTGCATCCTTTATAACCTCCATAGAACACACTACCTACATCAGTTGTTAGCTCTCGAGACACTGCATCCTTTAAAACCTCCATGGAACAAACTGCCTGCATCAGTTGTTAGCTGTCGAAACACTGCTTCCTTTAAAACCTCCATAGAACAAACTACCTGGATCAGTTGTTAGCTGTCAAGACACTGCATCCTTTAAAACCTCCATGGAACAAACTACCAGCATCAGTTGTTAGCTGTCAAGACACTGCATCCTTTAAAACCTCCATAGAACAAACTGCCTGCATCAGTTGTTAGCTGTCGAGACACTGCATCCTTTAAAACCTCCATAGAACAAACTACCAGCATCAGTTGTTAGCTGTCAAGACACTGCATCCTTTAAAACCTCCATAGAACAAACTACCATCATCAGTTGTTAGCTGTCAAGACACTCCATCCTTTAAAACCTCCATGGAACAAACTACCTGCATCAGTTGTTAGCTGTCAAGACACTACATCCTTTAAAACCTCCATGGAACAAACTACCTGCATCAGTTGTTAGCTGTCAAGACACTGCATCCTTTAAAACCTCCATGGAACAAACTACCAGCATCAGTTGTTAGCTGTCAAGACACTACATCCTATAAAACCTCCATGGAACAAACTACCTACATCAGTTGTTAGCTGTCGAGACACTGCATCCTTTAAAACCTCCATGGAACAAACTACCTGCATCAGTTGTTAGCTGTCAAGACACTGCATCCTTTCAAACCTTCATTTACAAACTACCTGCATCAGTTGTTAGCTGTGAAGACACTGGATCCTTTAAAAACTCCATGGAACAAACTACCTGCATCAGTTGTTAGCTGTCGAGACACTGCATCCTTTAAAACCTCCATAGAACAAACTACCTACATCAGTTGTTAGCTGCTGAGACACTGCATCCTTTAAAACCTCCATGGAACAAACTACCTGCATCAGTTGTTAACTGTCGAGACACTGCATCCTTTAAAACCTCCATAGAACAAACTACCTACATCAGTTGTTAGCTGTCGAGACACTGCATCCTTTTAAACCTCCATGGAACAAACTACCAGCATCAGTTGTTAGCTGTGAAGACACTGCATCCTTTAAAAACTCCATGGAACAAACTACCTGCATCAGTTGTTAGCTGTGAAGACACTGCATCCTTTAAAAACTCCATGGAACAAACTACCTGCATCAGTTGTTAACTGTCGAGACACTCCATCCTTTAAAACCTCCATAGAACAAACTGCCTACATCAGTTGTTAGCTGTCGAGACACTGCATCCTTTAAAACCTCCATAGAACAAACTACCAGCATAAGTTGTTAGCTGTCAAGACACTGCATCCTTTAAAACCTCCATGGAACAAACTCCCTGCATCAGTTGTTAGCTGTCAAGACACTACATCCTTTAAAACCTCCATGGAACAAACTACCTACATCAGTTGTTACCTGCTGAGACACTGCATCCTTTAAAACCTCCATGGAACAAACTACCTGCATCAGTTGTTAGCTGTCAAGACACTGCATCCTTTAAAACCTCCATGGAACAAACTACCAGCATCAGTTGTTAGCTGTCAAGACACTACATCCTATAAAACCTCCATGGAACAAACTACCTACATCAGTTGTTAGCTGTCGAGACACTGCATCCTTTAAAACCTCCATGGAACAAACTACCTGCATCAGTTGTTAGCTGTCAAGACACTGCATCCTTTCAAACCTTCATTTACAAACTACCTGCATCAGTTGTTAGCTGTGAAGACACTGCATCCTTTAAAAACTCCATGGAACAAACTACCTGCATCAGTTGTTAACTGTCGAGACACTGCATCCTTTAAAACCTCCATAGAACAAACTGCCTGCATCAGTTGTTAGCTGTCGAGACACTGCATCCTTTAAAACCTCCATAAAACAAACTACCTGCATCAGTCGTTAGCTGTCAAGACCCTGCATCCTTTAAAACCTCCATGGAACAAACTACCTACATCAGTTGTTAGCAGCTGAGACACTGCATCCTTTAAAACATCCATGGAACAAACTACCTGCATCAGTTGTTAACTGTCGAGACACTGCATCCTTTATAACCTCCATAGAACAAACTACCTACATCAGTTGTTAGCTGTCAAGACACTCTATCCTTTAAAAACTCCATGGTACAAACTCCCTGCATCAGTTGTTAGCTGTCGAGACACTGCATCCTTTAAAACCTCCATGGAACAAACTACCTACATCAGTTGTTAGCTGCTGAGACACTGCATCCTTTAAAACCTCCATAGAACAAACTACCTGCATCAGTTGTTAACTGTCGAGACACCGCATCCTTTATAACCTCCATAGAACACACTACCTACATCAGTTGTTAGCTCTCGAGACACTGCATCCTTTAAAACCTCCATGGAACAAACTGCCTGCATCAGTTGTTAGCTGTCGAAACACTGCTTCCTTTAAAACCTCCATAGAACAAACTACATGCATCAGTTGTTAGCTGTCAAGACACTGCATCCTTTAAAACCTCCATGGAACAAACTACCAGCATCAGTTGTTAGCTGTCAAGACACTGCATCCTTTAAAACCTCCATAGAACAAACTGCCTGCATCAGTTGTTAGCTGTCGAGACACTGCATCCTTTAAAACCTCCATAGAACAAACTACCAGCATCAGTTGTTAGCTGTCAAGACACTGCATCCTTTAAAACCTCCATAGAACAAACTACCATCATCAGTTGTTAGCTGTCAAGACACTGCATCCTTTAAAACCTCCATGGAACAAACTCCCTGCATCAGTTGTTAGCTGTCAAGACACTACATCCTTTAAAACCTCCATGGAACAAACTACCTACATCAGTTGTTAGCTGCTGAGACACTGCATCCTTTAAAACCTCCATGGAACAAACTACCTGCATCAGTTGTTAGCTGTCAAGACACTGCATCCTTTAAAACCTCCATGGAACAAACTACCAGCATCAGTTGTTAGCTGTCAAGACACTACATCCTATAAAACCTCCATGGAACAAACTACCTACATCAGTTGTTAGCTGTCGAGACACTGCATCCTTTAAAACCTCCATGGAACAAACTACCTGCATCAGTTGTTAGCTGTCAAGACACTGCATCCTTTCAAACCTTCATTTACAAACTACCTGCATCAGTTGTTAGCTGTGAAGACACTGGATCCTTTAAAAACTCCATGGAACAAACTACCTGCATCAGTTGTTAGCTGTCGAGACACTGCATCCTTTAAAACCTCCATAGAACAAACTACCTACATCAGTTGTTAGCTGCTGAGACACTGCATCCTTTAAAACATCCATGGAACAAACTACCTGCATCAGTTGTTAACTGTCGAGCACTGCATCCTTTATAACCTCCATAGAACAAACTACCTACATCAGTTGTTAGCTGTCGGGACACTGCATCCTTTAAAACCTCCATGGAACAAACTACCTGCATCAGTTGTTAACTGTCGAGACACTGCATCCTTTAAAACCTCCATAGAACAAACTACCTACATCAGTTGTTAGCTGTCGAGACACTGCATCCTTTTAAACCTCCATGGAACAAACTACCAGCATCAGTTGTTAGCTGTGAAGACACTGCATCCTTTAAAAACTCCATGGAACAAACTACCTGCATCAGTTGTTAGCTGTGAAGACACTGCATCCTTTAAAAACTCCATGGAACAAACTACCTGCATCAGTTGTTAACTGTCGAGACACTCCATCCTTTAAAACCTCCATAGAACAAACTGCCTGCATCAGTTGTTAGCTGTCGAGACACTGCATCCTTTAAAACCTCCATAGAACAAACTACCAGCATCAGTTGTTAGCTGTCAATACATTGCACCATTTATAACCTTCATAGAACACACTACCTGCATCAGTTGTTAGCTGTCAATACATTGCACCATTTATAACCTTCATAGAACACACTACCTGCATCAGTTGTTAGCTGTCAAGACACTACATCCTTTAAAACCTCCATGGAACAAACTCCCTGCATCAGTTGTTAGCTGTCAAGACACTACATCCTTTAAAACCTCCATGGAACAAACTACCTACATCAGTTGTTAGCTCCTGAGACACTGCATCCTTTAAAACCTCCATGGAACAAACTACCTGCATCAGTTGTTAGCTGTCAAGACACTGCATCCTTTAAAACCTCCATGGAACAAACTACCAGCATCAGTTGTTAGCTGTCAAGACACTACATCCTATAAAACCTCCATGGAACAAACTACCTACATCAGTTGTTAGCTGTCGAGACACTGCATCCTTTAAAACATCCATGGAACAAACTACCTGCATCAGTTGTTAGCTGTCAAGACACTGCATCCTTTCAAACCTTCATTTACAAACTACCTGCATCAGTTGTTAGCTGTGAAGACACTGGATCCTTTAAAAACTCCATGGAACAAACTACCTGCATCAGTTGTTAGCTGTCGAGACACTGCATCCTTTAAAACCTCCATGGAACAAACTACCTACATCAGTTGTTAGCTGCTGAGACACTGCATCCTTTAAAACATCCATGGAACAAACTACCTGCATCAGTTGTTAACTGTCGAGACACTGCATCCTTTATAACCTCCATAGAACAAACTACCTACATCAGTTGTTAGCTGTCGGGACACTGCATCCTTTAAAACCTCCATGGAACAAACTACCTGCATCAGTTGTTAACTGTCGAGACACTGCATCCTTTAAAACCTCCATAGAACAAACTACCTAGATCAGTTGTTAGCTCTCGAGACACTGCATCCTTTTAAACCTCCATGGATCAAACTACCAGCATCAGTTGTTAGCTGTCAAGACACTGCATCCTTTAAAAACTCCATGGAACAAACTACCTGCATCAGTTGTTAGCTGTGAAGACACTGCATCCTTTAAAAACTCCATGGAACAAACTACCTGCATCAGTTGTTAACTGTCGAGACACTCCATCCTTTAAAACCTCCATAGAACAAACTGCCTGCATCAGTTGTTAGCTGTCGAGACACTGCATCCTTTAAAACCTCCATAGAACAAACTACCAGCATAAGTTGTTAGCTGTCAAGACACTGCATCCTTTAAAACCTCCATAGAACAAACTACCAGCATCAGTTGTTAGCTGTCAAGACACTGCATCCTTTAAAACCTCCATGGAACAAACTACCTGCATCAGTTGTTAGCTGTCAATACATTGCACCATTTATAACCTTCATAGAACACACTACCTGCATCAGTTGTTAGCTGTCAAGACACTGCATCCTTTAAAACCTCCATGCAACAAACTCCCTGCATCAGTTGTTAGCTGTCAAGACACTACATCCTTTAAAACCTCCATGGAACAAACTACCTACATCAGTTGTTAGCTGCTGAGACACTGCATCCTTTAAAACCTCCATGGAACAAACTACCTGCATCAGTTGTTAACTGTCGAGACACTGCATCCTTTAAAATCTCCATAGAACAAACTACCTATATCAGTTGTTAGCTGTCGAGACACTGCATCCTTTAAAACCTCCATAGAACAAACTGCCTGCATCAGTTGTTAGCTGTCAAGACACTGTATCCTTTAAAAACTCCATGGAACAAACTACCATCATCAGTTGTTAGCTGTCAAGACACTGCATCCTTTAAAACCCCCATGGAACAAACTATCTGCATCAGTTGTTAGCTGTCAAGATACTGCATCCTTTAAAACCTCCATGGAACAAACTCCCTGCATCAGTTGTTAGCTGTCAAGACACTACATCCTTTAAAACCTCCATGGAACAAACTACCTACATCAGTTGTTAGCTGCTGAGACACTGCATCCTTTAAAACCTCCATGGAACAAACTACCTGCATCAGTTGTTAACTGTCGAGACACAGCATCCTTTAAAACCTCCATAGAACAAACTACCTACATCAGTTGTTAGCTGTCGGGACACTGCATCTTTCAAAACCTCCATGGAACAAACTACCTGCATCAGTTGTTAACTGTCGAGACACTGCATCCTTTAAAACCTCCATAGAACAAACTACCTACATCAGTTGTTAGCTGTCGAGACAGTGCATCCTTTAAAACCTCCATGGAACAAACTACCTGCATCAGTTGTTAGCTGTCAAGACACTGCATCCTTTAAAAACTCCATGGAACCAACTACCAGCATCAGTTGTTAGCTGTCAAGTCACTGCATCCTTTAAAACCTCCATGGAACAAACTACCTGCATCAGTTGTTAGCTGTCGAGACACTGCATCCTTTAAAACCTCCATGGAACAAACTACCTGCATCAGTTGTTAGCTGTCAAGACACTGCATCCTTTAAAAACTCCATGGAACAAACTACCTGCATCAGTTGTTAACTGTCGAGACACTGCATCCTTTAAAACCTCCATAGAACAAACTGCCTGTATCAGTTGTTAGCCGTCGAGACACTGCATCCTTTAAAACCTCCATAGAACAAACTACCTGCATCAGTTGTTAGCTGTCAAGACACTGCATCCTTTAAAACCTCCATAGAACAAACTACTAGCATCAGTTGTTAGCTGTCAAGACACTGCATCCTTTAAAACCTCCATGGAACAAACTACCTGCATCAGTTGTTAGCTGTCAAGACACTGTATCCTTTAAAAACTCCATGGAACAAACTACCAGCATCAGTTGTTAGCTGTCAAGACACTGCATCCTTTAAAACCTACATGGAACAAACTACCTGCATCAGTTGTTAGCTGTCAAGACACTGCATCCTTTAAAAACCTCCATGGAACAAACTCCCTGCATCAGTTGTTAGCTGTCAAGATACTACATCCTTTAAAACCTCCATGAAACAAACTACCTACATCAGTTGTTAGCTGCTGAGACACTGCATCCTTTAAAACCTCCATGGAACAAACTACCTGCATCAGTTGTTAGCTGTCAAGACACTGTATCCTTTAAAAACTCCATGGAACAAACTACCATCATCAGTTGTTAGCTGTCAAGACACTGCATCCTTTAAAACCCCCATGGAACAAACTATCTGCATCAGTTGTTAGCTGTCAAGATACTGCATCCTTTAAAACCTCCATGGAACAAACTCCCTGCATCAGTTGTTAGCTGTCAAGACACTACATCCTTTAAAACCTCCATGGAACAAACTACCTACATCAGTTGTTAGCTGCTGAGACACTGCATCCTTTAAAACCTCCATGTAACAAACTACCTGCATCAGTTGTTAACTGTCGAGACACAGCATCCTTTAAAACCTCCATAGAACAAACTACCTACATCAGTTGTTAGCTGTCGGGACACTGCATCCTTCAAAACCTCCATGGAACAAACTACCTGCATCAGTTGTTAACTGTCGAGACACTGCATCCTTTAAAACCTCCATAGAACAAACTACCTACATCAGTTGTTAGCTGTCGAGACAGTGCATCCTTTAAAACCTCCATGGAACAAACTACCTGCATAAGTTGTTAGCTGTCAAGACACTGCATCCTTTAAAAACTCCATGGAACAAACTACCAGCATCAGTTGTTAGCTGTCAAGTCACTGCATCCTTTAAAACCTCCATAGAACAAACTACTAGCATCAGTTGTTAGCTGTCAAGACACTGCATCCTTTAAAACCTCCATGGAACAAACTACCTGCATCAGTTGTTAGCTGTCAAGACACTGTATCCTTTAAAAACTCCATGGAACAAACTACCAGCATCAGTTGTTAGCTGTCAAGACACTGCATCCTTTAAAACCTCCATGGAACAAACTACCTGCATCAGTTGTTAGCTGTCAAGACACTGCATCCTTTAAAAACCTCCATGGAACAAACTCCCTGCATCAGTTGTTAGCTGTCAAGATACTACATCCTTTAAAACCTCCATGAAACAAACTACCTACATCAGTTGTTAGCTGCTGAGACACTGCATCCTTTAAAACCTCCATAGAACAAACTACCTACATCAGTTGTTAGCTGTCGGGACACTGCATCCTTTAAAACCTCCATGGAACAAACTACCTGCATCAGTTGTTAACTGTCGAGACACTGCATCCTTTAAAACCTCCATAGAACAAACTACCTACATCAGTTGTTAGCCGTCGAGACACTGCATCCTTTAAAACCTTCATTTACAAACTACCTGCATCAGTTGTTAGCTGTGAAGACACTGCATCCTTTTAAAACTCCATGGAACAAACTACCTGCATCAGTTGTTAACTGTCGAGACACTGCACACTTAAAACCCTCCATGGAACAAACTGCCTGCATCAGTTGTTAGCCGTCGAGACACTGCATCCTTTAAAACCTCCATAGAACAAACTACCTACATCAGTTGTTAGCTGTCAAGACACTGCATCCTTTAAAACCTCCATGGAACAAACTACCAGCATCAGTTGTTAGCTGTCAAGACACTGCATCCTTTAAAACCTCCATGGAACAAACTACCAGCATCAGTTGTTAGCTGTCAAGACACTGTATCCTTTAAAAACTCCATGGAACAAACTACCAGCATCAGTTGTTAGCTGTCAAGACACTGCATCCTTTAAAACCTCCATGGAACAAACTACCTGCATCAGTTGTTAGCTGTCAAGACACTGCATCCTTTAAAACCTCCATGGAACAAACTACCAGCATCAGTTGTTAGCTGTCAAGACACTGCATCCTTTAAAACCTCCATGGAACAAACTCCCTGCATCAGTTGTTAGCTGTCAAGACACTGCATCCTTTAAAACCTCCATGGAACAAATTCCCTGCATCAGTTGTTAGTTGTCGAGACACTGCATCCTTTAAAACCTCCATGGAACAAACTCCCTGCATTAGTTATTAGCTGTCTAGACACTGCATCCTTTAAAAACTCCATGCTTCCTGAGATTCGCCAACACTACACCTGATATTCCCCCTCCACACACACACACACACACACACGTATATCAGACTCATACAATATTCACTTCCCTGACATTTGTACATTATTCTATGTACTATACATGCACCTTTGATGAGTTGCAGTGCTCCTGAGCACTGTATACAATAATTTCATTATTATTTTATAAACTAGTTATCAATTATATGTATATCTGTGTGTATGTCTGTTTGTTTATATATGTGAGTGAGTGTCAGTAAGTGTATATATGTATATATATCTGGGTGTGTCTGTGCATATGTATCTGTGTGTGTCTGTATATATATATATATATCATCATCATCATCACCGTTTTACGTCCGTTCTTCCACGCTAGCATGGGTTAGACGGGTTGTTCTGTTGTGGGCAGTGTCTGGTCGGCTGACCATGCCTTGCTCATACAGGAACTGATCTGGCTTGATTTCTACAGCTGGATGCCCTTCCTAACACCAACCTCATTTACAGTGAGTGCTGGGTGCTTTTTCGTGGCGCCTACACGTCCACTTTACAGTGTGGGCTGGGTGCTTTTTTGCCGTTGCACCTCCACAACCACCTTGCGGTAGGGGAAGTGGGGGCATATTGTTTATATGCTTCAGCATGTACCCATGGGAGGTCAGGTACCCTGTATTACTGCGTGACGCCAGAAGTCACGGTCGTGTGTCATTGACTTTGAGAGGTGTAGTTGGGTAAGGTCGGCTTTTATCACCTCATCCCAAGTCATCTTGGGTCTCCCCACTCCGCGGTTTCCATCAACTTCTAGTGCTCTGCACCTTTTTATATATATATGTTTGTGTCTCTCATCATCATTGTTTTTACATTCGCGTTTCCACCCTTGCATGTATGTGTGTTTGTATATACATGTGTGTGTGTGTGTGTGTATATATGTGTGTATGGGCTGTGTAGCCAGTATGCATTGTTGGTGTCAATGTTTATTTTCAATTTTAATTTTGAGGTTTGTCCTAACAGTAAGTTAGTGAGTTTTGTGTGTAGGACATGGTAACACAGAACCTCGTTGATGTATATAAGCTTGTTGGTTATCACCTTCACTGCACCTACTTTAACATGATCAATTGAGTCAATCATGAGTTATGGCTGTTTATGTACATATGTGTCTATAATTTCTGTTAAGTTTGTGATACAGTAAAATATCAAACAATGGTACATAATGGAATTTTGTGTGGAACTCAACAAATCTACCATTGAAACATGTAATTCTTTAATACAAGCTTACAGACATGCCTTTCTATCGAGAAGTAAGTTTTTTAAGTTGCACACAGCTTTGAAAGAGGACCAAGAAAATGTTGAAGATGAACTTTGTTCTGAAAGTTCAATCTTGTCAACAAATGAACATGTGGAAGTGGTGTGAGCACTAGTGGCGAAAGATCTCTCATTAAATGTTAGGATGATTTCAGAAGAAATGGGCTTAAAATTGCAGTCTACAGAATTTTAACAGACCATTTGCACATGGGAAAAATTTGTGCGCGACACTTGACTGTGGAGCAAAAGGTGAACCACTGAGTGTCTTCCCAAGGGTTGTATTTTGAAGGTGATAATTTGTAATTTCGTGTACATCTAATATATATTTAAATAAAACATCAGTACCCTTATTTTGGGGACAAACCTCATATGTCTTTTAACCTATAAACAACTTCCAATTTCCTGTATCTGTTTCAACTTTTCCCTATCATTTTCTTTAATTGTTCACTTGTTATTGTCTTCTCTACAAACATATCCATTTCATTGGCTCATTTCAACTTTTTCTTCTGTCATGCCACAGTCACAATAACAATAGTATATTGTTTAAATTAAGTTTGTTATTTGTAAATAATCATTCGAGTATCAGGTGAGTTTAGAAAATCTAAAAAATCTCAAGCCCTGATCTCTCTCTATAATTGAGCTAACAACATTTCTGCAGTCTACCAAGTTCCTTTCATTGCGGTACTGGCACATAGGAGGTTGTCATGTCCTTGACATAGCTGAAGAATAAACTTCACCTTTTGTTTAGTAGGTTTTCTACAGCTGGATCCTCTTCTTATAATCAACTACTTTACAGAGTGTACTGGGTGCATGTATCATGTATATCACAAGCAGTAGAGATATTGTCATATCTATGACCCAAGAAGAAAACAGAAACAGGGGAAGACCAGACAATGTGTTGTATTCTAGAGCTAAACACTCCATTTTAGAATGCTTTTCATGATAGAACCAGGGTCCCTATTATTAAAACACCCAAGAAACCTCCTATGAGATACAACCTTGTAGGAGACCAACTAAACCTTCATAGATGTGAGATGTAACATGATAGGACTGGGGTCCCTATCATTAAAACAGCCAAGAAACCTCCTATGAGATACAACCTTGTAGGAGACCAGCTAAACCTACATAAGTGTGAGCTGTAACAACATGATAGGACTGGAGTCCCTATCATTAAAACAGCCAAGAAACTTCCTATGAGATACAACCTTGTAGGAGACCAGCTAAACCTACATAGGTGTGAGATGTAACATGATAGGACTGGGGTCCCTATTATTAAAACAGCCAAGAAACCTCCTATGATATACAACCTTGTAGGAGACCAACTAAACCTACATAGGTGTGAGATGTAACATGATAGGACTGGGGTCCCTATCATTATAACAGCCAAGAAACTTCCTATGAGATACAACCTTGTAGGAGACCAGCTAAACCTACATAGGTGTGAGATGTAACATGATAGGACTGGGGTCCCTATCATTAAAACAGCCAAGAAACCTCCTATGAGATACAACCTTGTAGGAGACCAGCTAAACCTATGTAGGTGTGAGATGTAACATGATAGGACTGGGGTCCCTAATATTAAAACAGCCAAGAAACCTCCTATGATATACAACCTTGTAGGAGACCAGCTAAACCTACATAAGTGTGAGCTGTAACATGATAGGACTGGGGTCCCTATTATTAGAACACCCAATAAACCCTATGAGATACAATCTAAAGAGCCAGTTTTCAGCAGTTGCATAGTACTTAAAATTTTTTGTTGGTTTGTATTTTAAATCATTAAAAAGGTAACCAATGAAAGTGCATGGCTCATTGGTTAGGGTGTTTGGTACTGTTCCTAAGTGACAGAGGTTCAACAATAAAATATGACATTGTCAACACACTGAAGCAGCTGGAAAAGTTCAAGTATCTCAGGACCGTGTTCATGGGTGATGGAAAGCATGAGGCTGAATTAAGTACAAGAATTGTAGGAGCTGGTGCAGTAATGTGACAGCTTCGGCCTTTGGTCATTAGAAGACGGGAGGTAACTGTAAAAGCCAAACTCACTAACTTCTATTTGGTGTTCATGCCAACCTTTATGTCTAGTCATGAACTTTGGGTAATGACTGAAACAATATGATCACGAATACAAGTTTTTACATAAAGGCAATGACTGGACAGGCACATACTCACATGTGTCTCTCTGGTGGGCTTCTAAAAGTTTCCCTAAATCAAAATACACTCACCAGGTATTGGTAAAACCATGGCTATAATAGAAGACACTTACCTAAGGGGCTTGAAGACTCTGCTTCCACGACCCTCACAGGAATAAAGGAGAGAAGAAGAAAAGGAAGGAGGAGATGGAGAAAAAGAAGACATTGTTTACAGACAAGATAGCTGACAATGGAAACAGCTAAAACTAATTTCTTGGAATGACATAATTAGCCAAACATTCATTAGTTATGACAAAATATTACCAACAATACTCTGCTATTATGTATTGTTGCAACATTATTTATGTTTGTCTACTTTTTTTATGTAGCATTTGTTTTGTTATTGTTGTTTTTACTTGCTACTAATAATTACTATTGCTTTCATTATTTTAACTTGTACTTTTATTACTATAATAAAACTATGGCAGTGTATTGCTATTGTCAGTAAATGTTTTGTGCTATTTTGTTACATCTATGTTGGAATTTAAATCGTGTCAAGGTTAATTTTGCCATTCCTTCTTCCAAGCTTGATAAAATAGCAGTTAAGTACTGGGTAGTGAGGCCAGTACAATCAACTTTTACTCTTCCCCAAAATGCTGGGCTTATGCCAAAATTACAAACCAATATTATTATCACATCACTGAAGACTATGCTTTTGGATTAACATGTATTGCATTCCTGACAATATCTCTTAATTCCCCTCCTGGGTCTTCATCTAACTATAGTTAGCTCTAACATTACTGTTATATATATTATTACTGTCATACCACTAACTACTGTGTTTTTGGATTAAAATGTACCACGTTCCTGACAATAACATCTGTTAATTGCCCTCCTGGGTCTTCAACTAACTATAGTTTGGCTCTATCATTACTGTTAGTATTACTGTCATTGGGACAAGCTATATACTCTTGTAAGGTCCTTCCTGGCATTAACTCTTTTAGTCATCTCTTATAATATACAGTATACCTATTATAAATAAGATATACACAAGGATACAGTGTACCTATTGTATACTGGATATACACATGGAGACAGTGTACCTATTGTATACTAGATATACACAGGAAGACAGTGTACCTATTGTATACTAGATATACACAGGGATACAGTGTACCTATTGTATACTAGATATACACAGATATGCAGTGTACCTATTGTATACTAGATATACACTGGAAGACAGTGTACCTATTGTATACTAGATATACACAGGGATACAGTGTACCTATTGTATACTGGATATACACAGGGATACAGTGTACCTATTGTATACTAGATATACACAGGGATACAGTGTACCTATTGTATACTAGATATACACATGGAGACAGTGTACCTATTGTATACTAGATATACACAGGACGACAGTGTACCTATTGTATACTAGATATACACAGGACGACAGTGTACCTATTGTATACTAGATATACACAGGGATACAGTGTACCTATTGTATACTGGATATACCCAGGGATACAGTGTACCTATTGTATACTAGATATACCCAGGGATACAGTGTACCTATTGTATACTAGATATACACAGGGATACAGTGTACCTATTGGATATACACAGGGATACAGTGTACCTATTGTATACTAGATATACACAAGAAGACAGTGTACCTATTGTATACTAGATATACACAAGAAGACAGTGTACCTATTGTATACTAGATATATACAAGAAGACAGTGTACCTATTGTATAATAGATATACACAAGAAGACAGTGTACCTATTGTATACTAGATATACACAGGGATACAGTGTACCTATTGTATACTGGATATACACAGGGAGACAGTGTACCTATTGTATACTGGATATACACAGGGAGACAGTGTACCTATTGTATACTGGATATACACAGGGAGACAGTGTACCTATTGTATACTGGATATACACAGGGAGACAGTGTACCTATTGTATACTAGATATACACAGGGAGACAGTGTACCTATTGTATACTAGATATACACAGAGATACAGTGTACCTATTGTATACTAGATATACACAGGGATACAGTGTACCTATTGTATGCTAGATATACACAGGGATACAGTGTACCTATTGTATACTAGATATACACAGGGAGACAATGTACCTATTGTATACTGGATATACACAGGGAGACAATGTACCTATTGTATACTGGATATACTCAGGGAGACAGTGTACCTATTGTATACTAGGTATACACAGGGATACAGTGTACCTATTGTATACTAGATATACACAGGAAGACAGTGTACCTATTGTATACTAGATATACACAGGGATACAGTGTACCTATTGTATACTAGATATACACAGGAAGACAGTGTACCTATTGTATACTAGATATACACAGGAAGACAGAGTACCTATTGTATACTAGATATACACAGGAAGACAGTGTACCTATTGTATACTAGATATACACAGGAAGACAGTGTACCTATTGTATACTAGATATACACAGGGATACAGTGTACCTATTGTATACTAGATATACACAGGAAGACAGTGTACCTATCGTATACTAGATATACACAGGAAGACAGTGTACCTATTGTATACTGGATATACACAGGAATACAGTGTACCTATTGTATACTAGATATACACAAGACAGTGTACCTATTGTATACGAGATATACACAAGACAGTGTACCTATTGTATACGAGATATACACAGGGAGACGGTGTACCTATTGTATACTGGATATACACAGGGATACAGTGTACCTATTGTATACTAGATAAACACAGGGATACAGTGTACCTATTGTATACTAGATATACACAAGAAGACAGTGTACCTATTGTATACGAGATATACACAAGACAGTGTACCTATTGTATACGAGATATACACAGGGAGACAGTGTACCTATTGTATATAGATATACACAGGAAGACAGTGTACCTATTGTATACTAGATATACACAGGGATACAGTGTACCTATTGTATACTAGATATACACAGGAAGACAGTGTACCTATTGTATACTGGATATACACAGGAAGACAGTGTACCTATTGTATACTAGATATACACAGGAAGACAGTGTACCTATTGTATATAGATATACACAGGAAGACAGTGTACCTATTGTATACTAGATATACACAGGAAGACAGTGTACCTATTGTATACTGGATATACACAGGAAGACAGTGTACCTATCGTATACTAGATATACACAGGAAGACAGTGTACCTGTCGTATACTAGATATACACAGGCAGACAGTGTACCTATTGTATACTAGATATACACAGGAAGACAGTGTACCTATTGTATACTAGATATACACAGGGAGACAGTGTACCTATTGTATACGAGATATACACAGGGAGACAGTGTACCTATTGTATACGAGATATACACAGGAAGACAGTGTACCTATTGTATACTAGATATACACAGGGATACAGTGTATCTATTGTATACTAGATATACACAAGAAGACAGTGTACCTATTGTATACTAGATATACACAGGGATAGAGTGTACCTATTGTATACTAGATATACACAGGGATACAGTGTACCTATTGTATACTGGATATACACAGGAAGACAGTGTACCTATTGTATACTAGATATACACAGGGATACAGTGTACCTATTGTATACTAGATATACACAGGAAGACAGTGTACCTATTGTATACTAGATATACACAGGGAGACAGTGTACCTATTGTATACTAGATATACACAGGGATACAGTGTACCTATTGTATACTAGATATACACAGGAAGACAGTGTACCTATTGTATACTAGATATACACGGGAATACAATGTACCTATTGTATACTAGATATACACGGGGATACAGTGTACCTATTGTATACTAGATATACACGGGGATACAGTGTACCTATTGTATACTAGATATACACGGGGATACAGTGTACCTATTGTATACTAGATATACACAGGGAGATAGTGTACCTATTGTATACTGGATAGACACAGGAAGACAGTGTACCTATTGTATACTAGATATACACAGGGATACAGTGTACCTATTGTATACTGGATATACACAGGGATACAGTGTACCTATTGTATACTGGATATACACAGAAAGACAGTGTACCTATTGTATACTAGATATACACAGGGATACAGTGTACCTATTGTATACTAGATATACACAGGGATACAGTGTAACTATTGTATACTAGATATACACAGGAAGAGAGTGTACCTATTGTATACTGGATATACACAGGGAGACAGTGTACCTATTGTATACTAGATATACACAGGAAGAGAGTGTACCTATTGTATACTGGATATACACAGGGAGACAGTGTACCTATTGTATGGTAGATATACACAGGGATACAGTGTACCTATTGTATACTAGATATACACAGGGAGACAATGTACCTATTGTATACTGGATATACTCAGGGAGACAGTGTACCTATTGTATACTAGATATACACAGGGATACAGTGTACCTATTGTATACTAGATATACACAGGGATACAGTGTACCTATTATATACTGGATATACACAGGAAGACAGTGTACCTATTATATACTGGATATACACAGGAAGACAGTGTACCTATTGTATACTGGGTATACACAGGAATACAGTGTACCTATTGTATACTAGATATACACAGGGATACAGTGTACCTATTGTATACTAGATATACACAGGAATACAGTGTACCTATTGTATACTAGATATACACAGGAAGACAGTGTACCTATTGTATACTAGATATACACAGGAAGACAGTGTACCTATTGTATACTAGATATACACAGGGATACAGTGTACCTATTGTATACTAGATATACACAGGGAGACAGTATACCTATTGTATACTAGATATACACAGGGATACAGTGTACCTATTGTATACTAGATATACAGAGGGATACAGTGTACCTATTGTATACTAGATATACACAGGGATACAGTGTACCTATTGTATACTAGATATACACAGGGAGACAGTGTATCTATTGTATACTAGATATACACAGGGATACAGTGTACCTATCGTATACTAGATATACACAGGGATACAGTGTACCTATTGTATACTGGATATACACAGGAAGACAGTGTACCTATTGTATACTAGATATACACAGGGATACAGTGTACCTATTGTATACTAGATATACACAGGGAGACAGTGTACCTATTGTATACTGGATATACACAGGGAGACAGTGTACCTATTGTATACTAGATATACACAGGGATACACTGTACCTATTGTATACTAGATATAGACAGGGATACACTGTACCTATTGTATACTAGATATACACAGGGATACAGTGTACCTATTGTATACTAGATATATACAGGGAGACAGTGTACCTATTGTATACTAGATATACACAGGAAGACAGTGTACCTATTGTATACTAGATATACACAGGGAGACAGTGTACATATTGTATACTAGACATACACAGGGATACAGTGTACCTATTGTATACTAGATATACACAGGGATACAGTGTACCTATTGTATACTAGATATACACAGGAAGACAGTGTACCTATTGTATACTAGATATACACAGGAAGACAGTGTACCTATTGTATACTAGATATACACAGGGAGACAGTGTACCTATTGTATACTAGATATACACAGGGAGACAGTGTACCTATTGTATACTAGATATACACAGGGAGACAGTGTACCTATTGTATACTAGATATACACAGGGATACAGTGTACCTATTGTATACTAGATATACACAGGGAGACAGTGTACCTATTGTATACTAGATATACACAGGAAGACAGTGTACCTATTGTATACTAGATATACACAGGAAGACAGTGTACCTATTGTATACTAGATATACACAGGAAGACAGTGTACCTATTGTATACTAGATATACACAGGAAGACAGTGTACCTATTGTATACTAGATATACACTGGGATACAGAGTACCTATTGTATATAGATATACACGGATACAGTGTACCTATTGTATACTAGATATACAGAGGAAGACAGTGTACCTATTGTATACTTGATATACACAGGAAGACAGTGTACCTATTGTATACTAGATATACACAGGAATACAGTGTACCTATTGTATACTAGATATACACAGGGATACAGTGTACCTATTGTATACTAGATATACACAGGTATACAGTGTACCTATCGTATACTAGATATACACAGGGATACAGTGTACCTATCGTATACTAGATATACACAGGTATACAGTGTACCTATCGTATACTAGATATACACAGGAATACAGTGTACCTATTGTATACTAGATATACACAGGGATACAGTGTACCTATCGTATACTAGATATACACAGGGATACAGTGTACCTTTTGTATACTAGATATACACAGGAAGACAGTGTACCTATTGTATACTAGATATACACAGGGAGACAGTGTACCTATTGTATACTAGATATACACAGGAATACAGTGTACCTATTGTATACTAGATATACACAGGAAGACAGTGTAGCTATTGTATACTAGATATACACAGGGATACAGTGTACCTATTGTATACTAGATATACACAGGGAGACAGTATACCTATTGTATACTAGATATACACAGGGATACAGTGTACCTATTGTATACTAGATATACACAGGGATACAGTGTACCTATTGTATACTGGATATACACAGGGATACAGTGTACCTATTGTATACTGGATATACACAGGGAGACAGTGTACCTATTGTATACTAGATATACACAGGGATACAGTGTACCTATTGTATACTAGATATACACAGGAAGAGAGTGTACCTATTGTATACTAGATATACACAGGAAGACAGTGTACCTATTGTATACTAGATATACACAGGAAGACAGTGTACCTATTGTATACTAGATATACACAGGAAGACAGTGTACCTATTGTATACTAGATATACACAGGAAGACAGTGTACCTATTGTATACTGGATATACACAGGAATACAGTGTACCTATTGTATACTAGATATACACAAGACAGTGTACCTATTGTATACGAGATATACACAGGGATACAGTGTACCTATTGTATACTGGATATACACAGGGATACAGTGTACCTATTGTATACTAGATATACACAGGGATACAGTGTACCTATTGTATACTAGATATACACAGGGATACAGTGTACCTATTGTATACTAGATATACACAGGGATACAGTGTACCTATTGTATACTAGATATACACAAGACAGTGTACCTATTGTATACTAGATATACACAGGGATACAGTGTACCTATTGTATACTGGATATACACAGGGATACAGTGTACCTATTGTATACTGGATATACACAGGGATACAGTGTACCTATTGTATACTAGATATACACAGGGATACAGTGTACCTATTGTATACTAGATATACACAGGGATACAGTGTACCTATTGTATACTGGATATACACAGGGATACAGTGTACCTATTGTATACTAGATATACACAGGGATACAGTGTACCTATTGTATACTAGATATACACAGGAAGACAGTGTACCTATTGTATACTAGATATACACAGGGAGACAGTGTACCTATTGTATACTAGATATACACAGGGAGACAGTGTACCTATTGTATACTAGATATACACAGGGATACAGTGTACCTATCGTATACTAGATATACACAGGGATACAGTGTTCCTATCGTATACTGGATATACACAGGAAGACAGTGTACCTATTGTATACTAGATATACACAGGGATACAGTGTACCTATTGTATACTAGATATACACAGGGAGACAGTGTACCTATTGTATACTAGATATACACAGGGATACAGTGTACCTATTGTATACTAGATATACACAGGGATACAGTGTACCTATCGTATACTAGATATACACAGGAATACAGTGTACCTATTGTATACTAGATATACACAGGAATACAGTGTACCTATTGTATACTAGATATACACAGGGATACAGTGTACATTGTATACTAGATATACACAGGGAGACAGTGTACCTATTGTATACTAGATATACACAGGGATACAGTGTACCTATTGTATACTAGATATACACAGGGAGACAGTGTACCTATTGTATACTAGATATACACAGGAAGACAGTGTACCTATTGTATACTAGATATACACAGGAAGACAGTGTACCTATTGTATACTAGATATACACATGAAGACAGTGTACCTATTGTATACTAGATATACACAGGAAGACAGTGTACCTATTGTATACTAGATATACACAGGGATACAGTGTACCTATTGTATATAGATATACACAGGGATACAGTGTACCTATTGTATACTAGATATACACAGGAAGACAGTGTACCTATTGTATACTAGATATATACAGGAAGACAGTGTACCTATTGTATACTAGATATACACAGGAATACAGTGTACCTATTGTATACTAGATATACACAGGGATACAGTGTACCTATTGTATACTAGATATACACAGGTATACAGTGTACCTATCGTATACTAGATATACACAGGGATACAGTGTACCTATCGTATACTAGATATACACAGGTATACAGTGTACCTATCGTATACTAGATATACACAGGAATACAGTGTACCTATTGTATACTAGATATACACAGGGATACAGTGTACCTATTGTATACTAGATATACACAGGGATACAGTGTACCTATTGTATACTGGATATACACAGGGATACAGTGTACCTATTGTATACTAGATATACACAGGGATACAGTGTACCTATTGTATACTAGATATACACAGGGAGACAGTGTACCTATTGTATACTAGATATACACAGGGAGACAGTATACCTATTGTATACTAGATATACACAGGGATACAGTGTACCTATAGTATACTAGATATATACAGGGAGACAGTGTACCTATTGTATACTAGATATACACAGGAAGACAGTGTACCTATTGTATACTAGATATACACAGGGAGACAGTGTACCTATTGTATACTGGATATACACAGGGAGACAGTGTACCTATTGTATACTAGATATACACAGGGATACAGTGTACCTATTGTATACTAGATATACACAGGTATACCGTGTACCTATTGTATACTAGATATACACAGGGATACAGTGTACCTATTGTATACTAGATATACACAGGGATACAGTGTACCTATCGTATACTAGATATACACAGGGATACAGTGTACCTATCGTATACTAGATATACACAGGAATACAGTGTACCTATTGTATACTAGATATACACAGGAATACAGTGTACCTATTGTATACTAGATATACACAGGGATACAGTGTATTTATCGTATACTAGATATACACAGGGATACAGTGTACCTATCGTATACTAGATATACACAGGAAGACAGTGTACCTATTGTATACTAGATATACACAGGAATACAGTGTACCTATTGTATACTAGATATACACAGGAATACAGTGTACCTATTGTATACTAGATATACACAGGAATACAGTGTACCTATTGTATACTAGATATACACAGGGATACAGTGTACCTATTGTATACTAGATATACACAGGAAGACAGTGTACCTATTGTATACTAGATATACACAGGGATACAGTGTACCTATCGTATACTAGATATACACAGGGATACAGTGTACCTATCGTATACTAGATATACAGAGGAAGACAGTGTACCTATTGTATACTAGATATACACAGGAATACAGTGTACCTATTGTATACTAGATATACACAGGAATACAGTGTACCTATTGTATACTAGATATACACAGGGATACAGTGTACCTATTGTATACTAGATATACACAGGGATACAGTGTACCTATTGTATACTAGATATACACAGGGAGACAGTGTACCTATTGTATACTAGATATACACAGGGAGACAGTGTACCTATTGTATACTAGATATACACAGGGATACAGTGTACCTATTGTATACTAGATATACACAGGGATACAGTGTACCTATCGTATACTGGATATACACAGGAAGACAGTGTACCTATTGTATACTAGATATACACAGGGATACAGTGTACCTATTGTATACTAGATATACACAGGGAGACAGTGTACCTATTGTATACTGGATATACACAGGGAGACAGTGTACCTATTGTATACTAGATATACACAGGGATACAGTGTACCTATTGTATACTAGATATACACAGGTATACAGTGTACCTATTGTATACTAGATATACACAGGTATACAGTGTACCTATTGTATACTAGATATACACAGAGATACAGTGTACCTATTGTATACTAGATATACACAGGTATACAGTGTACCTATTGTATACTAGATATACACAGGGAGACAGTGTACCTATTGTATACTAGATATACACAGGGAGACAGTGTACCTATTGTATACTAGATATACACAGGAATACAGTGTACCTATTGTATACTAGATATACACAGGAATACAGTGTACCTATTGTATACTAGATATACACAGGGATACAGTGTACCTATTGTATACTAGATATACACAGGGAGACAGTGTACCTATTGTATACTAGATATACACAGGGAGACAGTATACCTATTGTATACTAGATATACACAGGGATACAGTGTACCTATTGTATACTAGATATACACAGGGAGACAGTGTACCTATAGTATACTAGATATATACAGGGAGACAGTGTACCTATTGTATACTAGATATACACAGGAAGACAGTGTACCTATTGTATACTAGATATACACAGGGAGACAGTGTACCTATTGTATACTGGATATACACAGGAAGACAGTGTACCTATTGTATACTAGATATACACAGGGATACAGTGTACCTATTGTATACTAGATATACACAGGTATACCGTGTACCTATTGTATACTAGATATACACAGGGATACAGTGTACCTATTGTATACTAGATATACACAGTTATACAGTGTACCTATCGTATACTAGATATACACAGGGATACAGTGTACCTATCGTATACTAGATATACACAGGAATACAGTGTACCTATTGTATACTAGATATACACAGGAATACAGTGTACCTATTGTATACTAGATATACACAGGAAGACAGTGTACCTATTGTATACTAGATATACACAGGAATACAGTGTACCTATTGTATACTAGATATACACAGGAATACAGTGTACCTATTGTATACTAGATATACACAGGAATACAGTGTACCTATTGTATACTAGATATACACAGGGATACAGTGTACCTATTGTATACTAGATATACACAGGGATACAGTGTACCTATTGTATACTAGATATACACAGGAAGACAGTGTACCTATTGTATACTAGATATACACAGGGATACAGTGTACCTATCGTATACTAGATATACACAGGGATACAGTGTACCTATTGTATACTAGATATACAGAGGAAGACAGTGTACCTATTGTATACTAGATATACACAGGAATACAGTGTACCTATTGTATACTAGATATACACAGGAATACAGTGTACCTATTGTATACTAGATATACACAGGGATACAGTGTACCTATTGTATACTAGATATACACAGGGATACAGTGTACCTATTGTATACTAGATATACACAGGGAGACAGTGTACCTATTGTATACTAGATATACACAGGGAGACAGTGTACCTATTGTATACTAGATATACACAGGGATACAGTGTACCTATTGTATACTAGATATACACAGGGATACAGTGTACCTATCGTATACTGGATATACACAGGAAGACAGTGTACCTATTGTATACTAGATATACACAGGGATACAGTGTACCTATTGTATACTAGATATACACAGGGAGACAGTGTACCTATTGTATACTGGATATACACAGGGAGACAGTGTACCTATTGTATACTAGATATACACAGGAATACAGTGTACCTATTGTATACTAGATATACACAGGAATACAGTGTACCTATTGTATACTAGATATACACAGGAATACAGTGTACCTATTGTATACTAGATATACACAGGGATACAGTGTACCTATTGTATACTAGATATACACAGGAATACAGTGTACCTATTGTATACTAGATATACACAGGAATACAGTGTACCTATTGTATACTAGATATACACAGGGATACAGTGTACCTATTGTATACTAGATATACACAGGGATACAGTGTACCTATTGTATACTAGATATACACAGTAAGACAGTGTACCTATTGTATACTAGATATACACAGGGATACAGTGTACCTATCGTATACTAGATATACACAGGGATACAGTGTACCTATTGTATACTAGATATACAGAGGAAGACAGTGTACCTATTGTATACTAGATATACACAGGAATACAGTGTACCTATTGTATACTAGATATACACAGGAATACAGTGTACCTATTGTATACTAGATATACACAGGGATACAGTGTACCTATTGTATACTAGATATACACAGGGATACAGTGTACCTATTGTATACTAGATATACACAGGGAGACAGTGTACCTATTGTATACTAGATATACACAGGGAGACAGTGTACCTATTGTATACTAGATATACACAGGGATACAGTGTACCTATTGTATACTAGATATACACAGGGATACAGTGTACCTATCGTATACTGGATATACACAGGAAGACAGTGTACCTATTGTATACTAGATATACACAGGGATACAGTGTACCTATTGTATACTAGATATACACAGGGAGACAGTGTACCTATTGTATACTGGATATACACAGGGAGACAGTGTACCTATTGTATACTAGATATACACAGGGATACAGTTAACCTATTGTATACTAGATATACACAGGTATACAGTGTACCTATTGTATACTAGATATACACAGGGATACAGTGTACCTATTGTATACTAGATATACACAGAGATACAGTGTACCTATTGTATACTAGATATACACAGGTATACAGTGTACCTATTGTATACTAGATATACACAGGGAGACAGTGTACCTATTGTATACTAGATATACACAGGGAGACAGTGTACCTATTGTATACTAGATATACACAGGAATACAGTGTACCTATTGTATACTAGATATACACAGGAATACAGTGTACCTATTGTATACTAGATATACACAGGGATACAGTGTACCTATTGTATACTAGATATACACAGGGATACAGTGTACCTATTGTATACTGGATATACACAGGGATACAGTGTACCTATTGTATACTGGATATACACAGGGATACAGTGTACCTATTGTATACTAGATATACACAGGAAGACAGTGTACCTATTGTATACTAGATATACACAGGAAGACAGTGTACCTATTGTATACTAGATATACACAGGGATACAGTGTACCTATCGTATACTAGATATACACAGGGATACAGTGTACCTATTGTATACTAGATATACAGAGGAAGACAGTGTACCTATTGTATACTAGATATACACAGGGAGACAGAGTACCTATTGTATACTAGATATACACAGGAATACAGTGTACCTATTGTATACTAGATATACACAGGAATAAAGTGTACCTATTGTATACTAGATATACACAGGGATACAGTGTACCTATTGTATACTAGATATACACAGGGATACAGTGTACCTATTGTATACTAGATATACACAGGGATACAGTGTACCTATTGTATACTAGATATACACAGGGAGACAGTATACCTATTGTATACTAGATATACACAGGGATACAGTGTACCTATTGTATACTAGATATACACAGGGATACAGTGTACCTATTGTATACTAGATATACACAGGGATACAGTGTACCTATTGTATACTGGATATACACAGGGATACAGTGTACCTATTGTATACTAGATATACACAGGGATACAGTGTACCTATTGTATACTAGATATACACAGGGAGACAGTGTACCTATTGTATACTAGATATACACAGGGAGACAGTATACCTATTGTATACTAGATATACACAGGGATACAGTGTACCTATTGTATACTAGATATACACAGGGAGACAGTGTACCTATTGTATACTAGATATATACAGGGAGACAGTGTACCTATTGTATACTAGATATACACAGGAAGACAGTGTACCTATTGTATACTAGATATACACAGGGAGACAGTGTACCTATTGTATACTGGATATACACAGGGAGACAGTGTACCTATTGTATACTGGATATACACAGGAAGACAGTGTACCTATTGTATACTAGATATACACAGGGATACAGTGTACCTATTGTATACTAGATATACACAGGTATACAGTGTACCTATTGTATACTAGATATACACAGGGATACAGTGTACCTATTGTATACTAGATATACACAGGGATACAGTGTACCTATCGTATACTAGATATACACAGGGATACAGTGTACCTATCGTATACTAGATATACACAGGGATACAGTGTACCTATCGTATACTAGATATACACAGGAATACAGTGTACCTATTGTATACTAGATATACACAGGGATACAGTGTACCTATCGTATACTAGATATACACAGGGATACAGTGTACCTATCGTATACTAGATATACACAGGAAGACAGTGTACCTATCGTATACTAGATATACACAGGAATACAGTGTACCTATTGTATACTAGATATACACAGGAATACAGTGTACCTATTGTATACTAGATATACACAGGAATACAGTGTACCTATTGTATACTAGATATACACAGGGATACAGTGTACCTATTGTATACTAGATATACACAGGGATACAGTGTACCTATTGTATGCTGGATATACACAGGGATACAGTGTACCTATTGTATACTAGATATACACAGGGATACAGTGTACCTATTGTATACTAGATATACACAGGGATACAGTGTACCTATTGTATACTAGATATACACAGGAAGACAGTGTACCTATTGTATACTAGATATACACAGGGATACAGTGTACCTATCGTATACTAGATATACACAGGGATACAGTGTACCTATTGTATACTAGATATACAGAGGAAGACAGTGTACCTATTGTATACTAGATATACACAGGAATACAGTGTACCTATTGTATACTAGATATACACAGGAATACAGTGTACCTATTGTATACTAGATATACACAGGGATACAGTGTACCTATTGTATACTAGATATACACAGGGATACAGTGTACCTATTGTATACTAGATATACACAGGGAGACAGTGTACCTATTGTATACTAGATATACACAGGGAGACAGTGTACCTATTGTATACTAGATATACACAGGGATACAGTGTACCTATTGTATACTAGATATACACAGGGATACAGTGTACCTATCGTATACTGGATATACACAGGAAGACAGTGTACCTATCGTATACTAGATATACACAGGGATACAGTGTACCTATTGTATACTAGATATACACAGGGAGACAGTGTACCTATTGTATACTGGATATACACAGGGAGACAGTGTACCTATTGTATACTAGATATACACAGGGATACAGTGTACCTATTGTATACTAGATATACACAGGTATACAGTGTACCTATTGTATACTAGATATACACAGGGATACAGTGTACCTATTGTATACTAGATATACACAGAGATACAGTGTACCTATTGTATACTAGATATACACAGGTATACAGTGTACCTATTGTATACTAGATATACACAGGGAGACAGTGTACCTATTGTATACTAGATATACACAGGGAGACAGTGTACCTATTGTATACTAGATATACACAGGAATACAGTGTACCTATTGTATACTAGATATACACAGGAATACAGTGTACCTATTGTATACTAGATATACACAGGGATACAGTGTACCTATTGTATACTAGATATACACAGGGATACAGTGTACCTATTGTATACTGGATATACACAGGGATACAGTGTACCTATTGTATACTGGATATACACAGGGATACAGTGTACCTATTGTATACAGATATACACAGGAAGACAGTGTACCTATTGTATACTAGATATACACAGGAAGACAGTGTACCTATTGTATACTAGATATACACAGGGATACAGTGTACCTATCGTATACTAGATATACACAGGGATACAGTGTACCTATTGTATACTAGATATACAGAGGAAGACAGTGTACCTATTGTATACTAGATATACACAGGGAGACAGAGTACCTATTGTATACTAGATATACACAGGAATGCAGTGTACCTATTGTATACTAGATATACACAGGAATAAAGTGTACCTATTGTATACTAGATATACACAGGGATACAGTGTACCTATTGTATACTAGATATACACAGGGATACAGTGTACCTATTGTATACTAGATATACACAGGGATACAGTGTACCTATTGTATACTAGATATACACAGGGATACAGTGTACCTATTGTATACTAGATATACACAGGGAGACAGTGTACCTATTGTATACTAGATATACACAGGGAGACAGTATACCTATTGTATACTAGATATACACAGGGATACAGTGTACCTATTGTATACTAGATATACACAGGGAGACAGTGTACCTATTGTATACTAGATATATACAGGGAGACAGTGTACCTATTGTATACTAGATATACACAGGAAGACAGTGTACCTATTGTATACTAGATATACACAGGGAGACAGTGTACCTATTGTATACTGGATATACACAGGGAGACAGTGTACCTATTGTATACTGGATATACACAGGAAGACAGTGTACCTATTGTATACTAGATATACACAGGGATACAGTGTACCTATTGTATACTAGATATACACAGGTATACAGTGTACCTATTGTATACTAGATATACACAGGGATACAGTGTACCTATTGTATACTAGATATACACAGGGATACAGTGTACCTATCGTATACTAGATATACACAGGGGATACAGTGTACCTATCGTATACTAGATATACACAGGGATACAGTGTACCTATCGTATACTAGATATACACAGGAATACAGTGTACCTATTGTATACTAGATATACACAGGGATACAGTGTACCTATCGTATACTAGATATACACAGGGATACAGTGTACCTATCGTATACTAGATATACACAGGAAGACTTGTACCTATCGTATACTAGATATACACAGGAATACAGTGTACCTATTGTATACTAGATATACACAGGAATACAGTGTACCTATTGTATACTAGATATACACAGGAATACAGTGTACCTATTGTATACTAGATATACACAGGGATACAGTGTACCTATTGTATACTAGATATACACAGGGATACAGTGTACCTATTGTATACTGGATATACACAGGGATACAGTGTACCTATTGTATACTAGATATACACAGGGATACAGTGTACCTATTGTATACTAGATATACACAGGGATACAGTGTACCTATTGTATACTAGATATACACAGGAAGACAGTGTACCTATTGTATACTAGATATACACAGGGATACAGTGTACCTATCGTATACTAGATATACACAGGGATACAGTGTACCTATTGTATACTAGATATACAGAGGAAGACAGTGTACCTATTGTATACTAGATATACACAGGAATACAGTGTACCTATTGTATACTAGATATACACAGGAATACAGTGTACCTATTGTATACTAGATATACACAGGGATACAGTGTACCTATTGTATACTAGATATACACAGGGATACAGTGTACCTATTGTATACTAGATATACACAGGGAGACAGTGTACCTATTGTATACTAGATATACACAGGGAGACAGTGTACCTATTGTATACTAGATATACAGAGGGATACAGTGTACCTATTGTATACTAGATATACACAGGGATACAGTGTACCTATCGTATACTGGATATACACAGGAAGACAGTGTACCTATCGTATACTAGATATACACAGGGATACAGTGTACCTATTGTATACTAGATATACACAGGGAGACAGTGTACCTATTGTATACTGGATATACACAGGGAGACAGTGTACCTATTGTATACTAGATATACACAGGGATACAGTGTACCTATTGTATACTAGATATACACAGGTATACAGTGTACCTATTGTATACTAGATATACACAGGGATACAGTGTACCTATTGTATACTAGATATACACAGAGATACAGTGTACCTATTGTATACTAGATATACACAGGTATACAGTGTACCTATTGTATACTAGATATACACAGGGAGACAGTGTACCTATTGTATACTAGATATACACAGGGAGACAGTGTACCTATTGTATACTAGATATACACAGGGAGACAGTGTACCTATTGTATACTAGATATACACAGGAATACAGTGTACCTATTGTATACTAGATATACACAGGAATACAGTGTACCTATTGTATACTAGATATACACAGGGATACAGTGTACCTATTGTATACTAGATATACACAGGGATACAGTGTACCTATTGTATACTGGATATACACAGGGATACAGTGTACCTATTGTATACTGGATATACACAGGGATACAGTGTACCTATTGTATACTAGATATACACAGGAAGACAGTGTACCTATTGTATACTAGATATACACAGGAAGACAGTGTACCTATTGTATACTAGATATACACAGGGATACAGTGTACCTATCGTATACTAGATATACACAGGGATACAGTGTACCTATTGTATACTAGATATACAGAGGAAGACAGTGTACCTATTGTATACTAGATATACACAGGGAGACAGAGTACCTATTGTATACTAGATATACACAGGAATACAGTGTACCTATTGTATACTAGATATACACAGGAATAAAGTGTACCTATTGTATACTAGATATACACAGGGATACAGTGTACCTATTGTATACTAGATATACACAGGGATACAGTGTACCTATTGTATACTAGATATACACAGGGATACAGTGTACCTATTGTATACTAGATATACACAGGGAGACAGTATACCTATTGTATACTAGATATACACAGGGATACAGTGTACCTATTGTATACTAGATATACACAGGGATACAGTGTACCTATTGTATACTAGATATACACAGGGATACAGTGTACCTATTGTATACTGGATATACACAGGGATACAGTGTACCTATTGTATACTAGATATACACAGGGATACAGTGTACCTATTGTATACTAGATATACACAGGGAGACAGTGTACCTATTGTATACTAGATATACACAGGGAGACAGTATACCTATTGTATACTAGATATACACAGGGATACAGTGTACCTATTGTATACTAGATATACACAGGGAGACAGTGTACCTATTGTATACTAGATATATACAGGGAGACAGTGTACCTATTGTATACTAGATATACACAGGAAGACAGTGTACCTATTGTATACTAGATATACACAGGGAGACAGTGTACCTATTGTATACTGGATATACACAGGGAGACAGTGTACCTATTGTATACTGGATATACACAGGAAGACAGTGTACCTATTGTATACTAGATATACACAGGGATACAGTGTACCTATTGTATACTAGATATACACAGGTATACAGTGTACCTATTGTATACTAGATATACACAGGGATACAGTGTACCTATTGTATACTAGATATACACAGGGATACAGTGTACCTATCGTATACTAGATATACACAGGGATACAGTGTACCTATCGTATACTAGATATACACAGGAATACAGTGTACCTATTGTATACTAGATATACACAGGAATACAGTGTACCTATTGTATACTAGATATACACAGGGATACAGTGTGCCTATCGTATACTAGATATACACAGGGATACAGTGTACCTATCGTATACTAGATATACACAGGAAGACAGTGTACCTATTGTATACTAGATATACACAGGAATACAGTGTACCTATTTTATACTAGATATACACAGGAATACAGTGTACCTATTGTATACTAGATATACACAGGGATACAGTGTACCTATTGTATACTAGATATACACAGGGATACAGTGTACCTATTGTATACTAGATATACACAGGGATACAGTGTACCTATTGTATACTGGATATACACAGGGATACAGTGTACCTATTGTATACTAGATATACACAGGGATACAGTGTACCTATTGTATACTAGATATACACAGGGATACAGTGTACCTATTGTATACTAGATATACACAGGAAGACAGTGTACCTATTGTATACTAGATATACACAGGGATACAGTGTACCTATCGTATACTAGATATACACAGGGATACAGTGTACCTATTGTATACTAGATATACAGAGGAAGACAGTGTACCTATTGTATACTAGATATACACAGGAATACAGTGTACCTATTGTATACTAGATATACACAGGAATACAGTGTACCTATTGTATACTAGATATACACAGGGATACAGTGTACCTATTGTATACTAGATATACACAGGGATACAGTGTACCTATTGTATACTAGATATACACAGGGAGACAGTGTACCTATTGTATACTAGATATACACAGGGATACAGTGTACCTATCGTATACTAGATATACACAGGGATACAGTGTTCCTATCGTATACTGGATATACACAGGAAGACAGTGTACCTATTGTATACTAGATATACACAGGGATACAGTGTACCTATTGTATACTAGATATACACAGGGAGACAGTGTACCTATTGTATACTGGATATACACAGGAAGACAGTGTACCTATTGTATACTAGATATACACAGGGATACAGTGTACCTATTGTATACTAGATATACACAGGTATACAGTGTACCTATTGTATACTAGATATACACAGGGATACAGTGTACCTATTGTATACTAGATATACACAGGGATACAGTGTACCTATTGTATACTAGATATACACAGGTATATAGTGTACCTATTGTATACTGGATATACACAGGGAGACAGTGTACCTATTGTATGGTAGATATACACAGGGATACAGTGTACCTATTGTATGCTAGATATACACAGGGATACAGTGTACCTATTGTATACTAGATATACACAGGGAGACAATGTACCTATTGTATACTGGATATACTCAGGGAGACAGTGTACCTATTGTATACTAGATATACACAGGGATACAGTGTACCTATTGTATACTAGATATACACAGGGATACAGTGTACCTATTATATACTGGATATACACAGGAAGACAGTGTACCTATTATATACTGGATATACACAGGAAGACAGTGTACCTATTGTATACTGGGTATACACAGGAATACAGTGTACCTATTGTATACTAGATATACACAGGGATACAGTGTACCTATTGTATACTAGATATACACAGGGATACAGTGTACCTATTGTATACTAGATATACACAGGAATACAGTGTACCTATTGTATACTAGATATACACAGGAAGACAGTGTACCTATTGTATACTAGATATACACAGGAAGACAGTGTACCTATTGTATACTAGATATACACAGGGATACAGTGTACCTATTGTATACTAGATATACACAGGGAGACAGTATACCTATTGTATACTAGATATACACAGGGATACAGTGTACCTATTGTATACTAGATATACAGAGGGATACAGTGTACCTATTGTATACTAGATATACACAGGGATACAGTGTACCTATTGTATACTAGATATACACAGGGAGACAGTGTATCTATTGTATACTAGATATACACAGGGATACAGTGTACCTATCGTATACTAGATATACACAGGGATACAGTGTACCTATTGTATACTGGATATACACAGGAAGACAGTGTACCTATTGTATACTAGATATACACAGGGATACAGTGTACCTATTGTATACTAGATATACACAGGGAGACAGTGTACCTATTGTATACTGGATATACACAGGGAGACAGTGTACCTATTGTATACTAGATATACACAGGGATACACTGTACCTATTGTATACTAGATATAGACAGGGATACACTGTACCTATTGTATACTAGATATACACAGGGATACAGTGTACCTATTGTATACTAGATATATACAGGGAGACAGTGTACCTATTGTATACTAGATATACACAGGAAGACAGTGTACCTATTGTATACTAGATATACACAGGGAGACAGTGTACCTATTGTATACTAGACATACACAGGGAGACAGTGTACCTATTGTATACTAGATATACACAGGGATACAGTGTACCTATTGTATACTAGATATACACAGGGATACAGTGTACCTATTGTATACTAGATATACACAGGAAGACAGTGTACCTATTGTATACTAGATATACACAGGGAGACAGTGTACCTATTGTATACTAGATATACACAGGGAGACAGTGTACCTATTGTATACTAGATATACACAGGGATACAGTGTACCTATTGTATACTAGATATACACAGGGAGACAGTGTACCTATTGTATACTAGATATACACAGGAAGACAGTGTACCTATTGTATACTAGATATACACAGGAAGACAGTGTACCTATTGTATACTAGATATACACAGGAAGACAGTGTACCTATTGTATACTAGATATACACAGGAAGACAGTGTACCTATTGTATACTAGATATACACTGGGATACAGTGTACCTATTGTATATAGATATACACAGGGATACAGTGTACCTATTGTATACTAGATATACACAGGGATACAGTGTACCTATCGTATACTAGATATACACAGGGATACAGTGTACCTATCGTATACTAGATATACACAGGGATACAGTGTACCTATCGTATACTAGATATACACAGGAATACAGTGTACCTATTGTATACTAGATATACACAGGAATACAGTGTACCTATTGTATACTAGATATACACAGGGATACAGTGTGCCTATCGTATACTAGATATACACAGGGATACAGTGTACCTATCGTATACTAGATATACACAGGAAGACAGTGTACCTATTGTATACTAGATATACACAGGAATACAGTGTACCTATTGTATACTAGATATACACAGGAATACAGTGTACCTATTGTATACTAGATATACACAGGGATACAGTGTACCTATTGTATACTAGATATACACAGGGATACAGTGTACCTATTGTATACTAGATATACACAGGGATACAGTGTACCTATTGTATACTGGATATACACAGGGATACAGTGTACCTATTGTATACTAGATATACACAGGGATACAGTGTACCTATTGTATACTAGATATACACAGGGATACAGTGTACCTATTGTATACTAGATATACACAGGAAGACAGTGTACCTATTGTATACTAGATATACACAGGGATACAGTGTACCTATCGTATACTAGATATACACAGGGATACAGTGTACCTATTGTATACTAGATATACAGAGGAAGACAGTGTACCTATTGTATACTAGATATACACAGGGATACAGTGTACCTATTGTATACTGGATATACACAGGGAGACAGTGTACCTATTGTATGGTAGATATACACAGGGATACAGTGTACCTATTGTATGCTAGATATACACAGGGATACAGTGTACCTATTGTATACTAGATATACACAGGGAGACAATGTACCTATTGTATACTGGATATACTCAGGGAGACAGTGTACCTATTGTATACTAGATATACACAGGGATACAGTGTACCTATTGTATACTAGATATACACAGGGATACAGTGTACCTATTATATACTGGATATACACAGGAAGACAGTGTACCTATTATATACTGGATATACACAGGAAGACAGTGTACCTATTGTATACTGGGTATACACAGGAATACAGTGTACCTATTGTATACTAGATATACACAGGGATACAGTGTACCTATTGTATACTAGATATACACAGGGATACAGTGTACCTATTGTATACTAGATATACACAGGAATACAGTGTACCTATTGTATACTAGATATACACAGGAAGACAGTGTACCTATTGTATACTAGATATACACAGGAAGACAGTGTACCTATTGTATACTAGATATACACAGGGATACAGTGTACCTATTGTATACTAGATATACACAGGGAGACAGTATACCTATTGTATACTAGATATACACAGGGATACAGTGTACCTATTGTATACTAGATATACAGAGGGATACAGTGTACCTATTGTATACTAGATATACACAGGGATACAGTGTACCTATTGTATACTAGATATACACAGGGAGACAGTGTATCTATTGTATACTAGATATACACAGGGATACAGTGTACCTATCGTATACTAGATATACACAGGGATACAGTGTACCTATTGTATACTGGATATACACAGGAAGACAGTGTACCTATTGTATACTAGATATACACAGGGATACAGTGTACCTATTGTATACTAGATATACACAGGGAGACAGTGTACCTATTGTATACTGGATATACACAGGGAGACAGTGTACCTATTGTATACTAGATATACACAGGGATACACTGTACCTATTGTATACTAGATATAGACAGGGATACACTGTACCTATTGTATACTAGATATACACAGGGATACAGTGTACCTATTGTATACTAGATATATACAGGGAGACAGTGTACCTATTGTATACTAGATATACACAGGAAGACAGTGTACCTATTGTATACTAGATATACACAGGGAGACAGTGTACCTATTGTATACTAGACATACACAGGGAGACAGTGTACCTATTGTATACTAGATATACACAGGGATACAGTGTACCTATTGTATACTAGATATACACAGGGATACAGTGTACCTATTGTATACTAGATATACACAGGAAGACAGTGTACCTATTGTATACTAGATATACACAGGGAGACAGTGTACCTATTGTATACTAGATATACACAGGGAGACAGTGTACCTATTGTATACTAGATATACACAGGGATACAGTGTACCTATTGTATACTAGATATACACAGGGAGACAGTGTACCTATTGTATACTAGATATACACAGGAAGACAGTGTACCTATTGTATACTAGATATACACAGGAAGACAGTGTACCTATTGTATACTAGATATACACAGGAAGACAGTGTACCTATTGTATACTAGATATACACAGGAAGACAGTGTACCTATTGTATACTAGATATACACTGGGATACAGTGTACCTATTGTATATAGATATACACAGGGATACAGTGTACCTATTGTATACTAGATATACACAGGGATACAGTGTACCTATCGTATACTAGATATACACAGGGATACAGTGTACCTATCGTATACTAGATATACACAGGGATACAGTGTACCTATCGTATACTAGATATACACAGGGATACAGTGTACCTATCGTATACTAGATATACACAGGAATACAGTGTACCTATTGTATACTAGATATACACAGGAATACAGTGTACCTATTGTATACTAGATATACACAGGGATACAGTGTGCCTATCGTATACTAGATATACACAGGGATACAGTGTACCTATCGTATACTAGATATACACAGGAAGACAGTGTACCTATTGTATACTAGATATACACAGGAATACAGTGTACCTATTGTATACTAGATATACACAGGAATACAGTGTACCTATTGTATACTAGATATACACAGGGATACAGTGTACCTATTGTATACTAGATATACACAGGGATACAGTGTACCTATTGTATACTAGATATACACAGGGATACAGTGTACCTATTGTATACTGGATATACACAGGGATACAGTGTACCTATTGTATACTAGATATACACAGGGATACAGTGTACCTATTGTATACTAGATATACACAGGAAGACAGTGTACCTATTGTATACTAGATATACACAGGGATACAGTGTACCTATCGTATACTAGATATACACAGGGATACAGTGTACCTATTGTATACTAGATATACAGAGGAAGACAGTGTACCTATTGTATACTAGATATACACAGGAATACAGTGTACCTATTGTATACTAGATATACACAGGAATACAGTGTACCTATTGTATACTAGATATACACAGGGATACAGTGTACCTATTGTATACTAGATATACACAGGGATACAGTGTACCTATTGTATACTAGATATACACAGGGAGACAGTGTACCTATTGTATACTAGATATACACAGGGATACAGTGTACCTATCGTATACTAGATATACACAGGGATACAGTGTTCCTATCGTATACTGGATATACACAGGAAGACAGTGTACCTATTGTATACTAGATATACACAGGGATACAGTGTACCTATTGTATACTAGATATACACAGGGAGACAGTGTACCTATTGTATACTGGATATACACAGGAAGACAGTGTACCTATTGTATACTAGATATACACAGGGATACAGTGTACCTATTGTATACTAGATATACACAGGTATACAGTGTACCTATTGTATACTAGATATACACAGGGATACAGTGTACCTATTGTATACTAGATATACACAGGGATACAGTGTACCTATTGTATACTAGATATACACAGGTATATAGTGTACCTATTGTATACTGGATATACACAGGGAGACAGTGTACCTATTGTATGGTAGATATACACAGGGATACAGTGTACCTATTGTATGCTAGATATACACAGGGATACAGTGTACCTATTGTATACTAGATATACACAGGGAGACAATGTACCTATTGTATACTGGATATACTCAGGGAGACAGTGTACCTATTGTATACTAGATATACACAGGGATACAGTGTACCTATTGTATACTAGATATACACAGGGATACAGTGTACCTATTATATACTGGATATACACAGGAAGACAGTGTACCTATTATATACTGGATATACACAGGAAGACAGTGTACCTATTGTATACTGGGTATACACAGGAATACAGTGTACCTATTGTATACTAGATATACACAGGGATACAGTGTACCTATCGTATACTAGATATACACAGGGATACAGTGTACCTATCGTATACTAGATATACACAGGAATACAGTGTACCTATTGTATACTAGATATACACAGGAATACAGTGTACCTATTGTATACTAGATATACACAGGGATACAGTGTGCCTATCGTATACTAGATATACACAGGGATACAGTGTACCTATCGTATACTAGATATACACAGGAAGACAGTGTACCTATTGTATACTAGATATACACAGGAATACAGTGTACCTATTGTATACTAGATATACACAGGAATACAGTGTACCTATTGTATACTAGATATACACAGGGATACAGTGTACCTATTGTATACTAGATATACACAGGGATACAGTGTACCTATTGTATACTAGATATACACAGGGATACAGTGTACCTATTGTATACTGGATATACACAGGGATACAGTGTACCTATTGTATACTAGATATACACAGGGATACAGTGTACCTATTGTATACTAGATATACACAGGGATACAGTGTACCTATTGTATACTAGATATACACAGGAAGACAGTGTACCTATTGTATACTAGATATACACAGGGATACAGTGTACCTATCGTATACTAGATATACACAGGGATACAGTGTACCTATTGTATACTAGATATACAGAGGAAGACAGTGTACCTATTGTATACTAGATATACACAGGGATACAGTGTACCTATTGTATACTGGATATACACAGGGAGACAGTGTACCTATTGTATGGTAGATATACACAGGGATACAGTGTACCTATTGTATGCTAGATATACACAGGGATACAGTGTACCTATTGTATACTAGATATACACAGGGAGACAATGTACCTATTGTATACTGGATATACTCAGGGAGACAGTGTACCTATTGTATACTAGATATACACAGGGATACAGTGTACCTATTGTATACTAGATATACACAGGGATACAGTGTACCTATTATATACTGGATATACACAGGAAGACAGTGTACCTATTATATACTGGATATACACAGGAAGACAGTGTACCTATTGTATACTGGGTATACACAGGAATACAGTGTACCTATTGTATACTAGATATACACAGGGATACAGTGTACCTATTGTATACTAGATATACACAGGGATACAGTGTACCTATTGTATACTAGATATACACAGGAATACAGTGTACCTATTGTATACTAGATATACACAGGAAGACAGTGTACCTATTGTATACTAGATATACACAGGAAGACAGTGTACCTATTGTATACTAGATATACACAGGGATACAGTGTACCTATTGTATACTAGATATACACAGGGAGACAGTATACCTATTGTATACTAGATATACACAGGGATACAGTGTACCTATTGTATACTAGATATACAGAGGGATACAGTGTACCTATTGTATACTAGATATACACAGGGATACAGTGTACCTATTGTATACTAGATATACACAGGGAGACAGTGTATCTATTGTATACTAGATATACACAGGGATACAGTGTACCTATCGTATACTAGATATACACAGGGATACAGTGTACCTATTGTATACTGGATATACACAGGAAGACAGTGTACCTATTGTATACTAGATATACACAGGGATACAGTGTACCTATTGTATACTAGATATACACAGGGAGACAGTGTACCTATTGTATACTGGATATACACAGGGAGACAGTGTACCTATTGTATACTAGATATACACAGGGATACACTGTACCTATTGTATACTAGATATAGACAGGGATACACTGTACCTATTGTATACTAGATATACACAGGGATACAGTGTACCTATTGTATACTAGATATATACAGGGAGACAGTGTACCTATTGTATACTAGATATACACAGGAAGACAGTGTACCTATTGTATACTAGATATACACAGGGAGACAGTGTACCTATTGTATACTAGACATACACAGGGAGACAGTGTACCTATTGTATACTAGATATACACAGGGATACAGTGTACCTATTGTATACTAGATATACACAGGGATACAGTGTACCTATTGTATACTAGATATACACAGGAAGATAGTGTACCTATTGTATACTAGATATACACAGGGAGACAGTGTACCTATTGTATACTAGATATACACAGGGAGACAGTGTACCTATTGTATACTAGATATACACAGGGATACAGTGTACCTATTGTATACTAGATATACACAGGGAGACAGTGTACCTATTGTATACTAGATATACACAGGAAGACAGTGTACCTATTGTATACTAGATATACACAGGAAGACAGTGTACCTATTGTATACTAGATATACACAGGAAGACAGTGTACCTATTGTATACTAGATATACACAGGAAGACAGTGTACCTATTGTATACTAGATATACACTAGGATACAGTGTACCTATTGTATATAGATATACACAGGGATACAGTGTACCTATTGTATACTAGATATACACAGGGATACAGTGTACCTATCGTATACTAGATATACACAGGGATACAGTGTACCTATCGTATACTAGATATACACAGGGATACAGTGTACCTATCGTATACTAGATATACACAGGAATACAGTGTACCTATTGTATACTAGATATACACAGGAATACAGTGTACCTATTGTATACTAGATATACACAGGGATACAGTGTGCCTATCGTATACTAGATATACACAGGGATACAGTGTACCTATCGTATACTAGATATACACAGGAAGACAGTGTACCTATTGTATACTAGATATACACAGGAATACAGTGTACCTATTGTATACTAGATATACACAGGAATACAGTGTACCTATTGTATACTAGATATACACAGGGATACAGTGTACCTATTGTATACTAGATATACACAGGGATACAGTGTACCTATTGTATACTAGATATACACAGGGATACAGTGTACCTATTGTATACTGGATATACACAGGGATACAGTGTACCTATTGTATACTAGATATACACAGGGATACAGTGTACCTATTGTATACTAGATATACACAGGAAGACAGTGTACCTATTGTATACTAGATATACACAGGGATACAGTGTACCTATCGTATACTAGATATACACAGGGATACAGTGTACCTATTGTATACTAGATATACAGAGGAAGACAGTGTACCTATTGTATACTAGATATACACAGGAATACAGTGTACCTATTGTATACTAGATATACACAGGAATACAGTGTACCTATTGTATACTAGATATACACAGGGATACAGTGTACCTATTGTATACTAGATATACACAGGGATACAGTGTACCTATTGTATACTAGATATACACAGGGAGACAGTGTACCTATTGTATACTAGATATACACAGGGATACAGTGTACCTATCGTATACTAGATATACACAGGGATACAGTGTTCCTATCGTATACTGGATATACACAGGAAGACAGTGTACCTATTGTATACTAGATATACACAGGGATACAGTGTACCTATTGTATACTAGATATACACAGGGAGACAGTGTACCTATTGTATACTGGATATACACAGGAAGACAGTGTACCTATTGTATACTAGATATACACAGGGATACAGTGTACCTATTGTATACTAGATATACACAGGTATACAGTGTACCTATTGTATACTAGATATACACAGGGATACAGTGTACCTATTGTATACTAGATATACACAGGGATACAGTGTACCTATTGTATACTAGATATACACAGGTATATAGTGTACCTATTGTATACTGGATATACACAGGGAGACAGTGTACCTATTGTATGGTAGATATACACAGGGATACAGTGTACCTATTGTATGCTAGATATACACAGGGATACAGTGTACCTATTGTATACTAGATATACACAGGGAGACAATGTACCTATTGTATACTGGATATACTCAGGGAGACAGTGTACCTATTGTATACTAGATATACACAGGGATACAGTGTACCTATTGTATACTAGATATACACAGGGATACAGTGTACCTATTATATACTGGATATACACAGGAAGACAGTGTACCTATTATATACTGGATATACACAGGAAGACAGTGTACCTATTGTATACTGGGTATACACAGGAATACAGTGTACCTATTGTATACTAGATATACACAGGGATACAGTGTACCTATTGTATACTAGATATACACAGGGATACAGTGTACCTATTGTATACTAGATATACACAGGAATACAGTGTACCTATTGTATACTAGATATACACAGGAAGACAGTGTACCTATTGTATACTAGATATACACAGGAAGACAGTGTACCTATTGTATACTAGATATACACAGGGATACAGTGTACCTATTGTATACTAGATATACACAGGGAGACAGTATACCTATTGTATACTAGATATACACAGGGATACAGTGTACCTATTGTATACTAGATATACAGAGGGATACAGTGTACCTATTGTATACTAGATATACACAGGGATACAGTGTACCTATTGTATACTAGATATACACAGGGAGACAGTGTATCTATTGTATACTAGATATACACAGGGATACAGTGTACCTATCGTATACTAGATATACACAGGGATACAGTGTACCTATTGTATACTGGATATACACAGGAAGACAGTGTACCTATTGTATACTAGATATACACAGGGATACAGTGTACCTATTGTATACTAGATATACACAGGGAGACAGTGTACCTATTGTATACTGGATATACACAGGGAGACAGTGTACCTATTGTATACTAGATATACACAGGGATACACTGTACCTATTGTATACTAGATATAGACAGGGATACACTGTACCTATTGTATACTAGATATACACAGGGATACAGTGTACCTATTGTATACTAGATATATACAGGGAGACAGTGTACCTATTGTATACTAGATATACACAGGAAGACAGTGTACCTATTGTATACTAGATATACACAGGGAGACAGTGTACCTATTGTATACTAGACATACACAGGGAGACAGTGTACCTATTGTATACTAGATATACACAGGGATACAGTGTACCTATTGTATACTAGATATACACAGGGATACAGTGTACCTATTGTATACTAGATATACACAGGAAGACAGTGTACCTATTGTATACTAGATATACACAGGGAGACAGTGTACCTATTGTATACTAGATATACACAGGGAGACAGTGTACCTATTGTATACTAGATATACACAGGGATACAGTGTACCTATTGTATACTAGATATACACAGGGAGACAGTGTACCTATTGTATACTAGATATACACAGGAAGACAGTGTACCTATTGTATACTAGATATACACAGGAAGACAGTGTACCTATTGTATACTAGATATACACAGGAAGACAGTGTACCTATTGTATACTAGATATACACAGGAAGACAGTGTACCTATTGTATACTAGATATACACTGGGATACAGTGTACCTATTGTATATAGATATACACAGGGATACAGTGTACCTATTGTATACTAGATATACAGAGGAAGACAGTGTACCTATTGTATACTAGATATACACAGGAAGACAGTGTACCTATTGTATACTAGATATACACAGGAAGACAGTGTACCTATTGTATACTAGATATACACAGGAATACAGTGTACCTATTGTATACTAGATATACACAGGGATACAGTGTACCTATTGTATACTAGATATACACAGGTATACAGTGTACCTATCGTATACTAGATATACACAGGGATACAGTGTACCTATCGTATACTAGATATACACAGGTATACAGTGTACCTATCGTATACTAGATATACACAGGAATACAGTGTACCTATTGTATACTAGATATACACAGGGATACAGTGTACCTATCGTATACTAGATATACACAGGGATACAGTGTACCTTTTGTATACTAGATATACACAGGAAGACAGTGTACCTATTGTATACTAGATATACACAGGGAGACAGTGTACCTATTGTATACTAGATATACACAGGAATACAGTGTACCTATTGTATACTAGATATACACAGGAAGACAGTGTAGCTATTGTATACTAGATATACACAGGGATACAGTGTACCTATTGTATACTAGATATACACAGGGAGACAGTATACCTATTGTATACTAGATATACACAGGGATACAGTGTACCTATTGTATACTAGATATACACAGGGATACAGTGTACCTATTGTATACTAGATATACACAGGGATACAGTGTACCTATTGTATACTGGATATACACAGGGAGACAGTGTACCTATTGTATACTAGATATACACAGGGATACAGTGTACCTATTGTATACTAGATATACACAGGAAGACAGTGTACTTATTGTATACTAGATATACACAGGAAGACAGTGTACCTATTGTATACTAGATATACACAGGAAGACAGTGTACCTATTGTATACTAGATATACACAGGGATACAGTGTACCTATTGTATACTAGATATACACAGGAAGACAGTGTACCTATCGTATACTAGATATACACAGGAAGACAGTGTACCTATTGTATACTGGATATACACAGGAATACAGTGTACCTATTGTATACTAGATATACACAAGACAGTGTACCTATTGTATACGAGATATACACAAGACAGTGTACCTATTGTATACGAGATATACACAGGGAGACGGTGTACCTATTGTATACTGGATATACACAGGGATACAGTGTACCTATTGTATACTAGATAAACACAGGGATACAGTGTACCTATTGTATACTAGATATACACAAGAAGACAGTGTACCTATTGTATACGAGATATACACAAGACAGTGTACCTATTGTATACGAGATATACACAGGGAGACAGTGTATCTATTGTATATAGATATACACAGGAAGACAGTGTACCTATTGTATACTAGATATACACAGGGATACAGTGTACCTATTGTATACTAGATATACACAGGAAGACAGTGTACCTATTGTATACTGGATATACACAGGAAGACAGTGTACCTATTGTATACTAGATATACACAGGAAGACAGTGTACCTATTGTATATAGATATACACAGGAAGACAGTGTACCTATTGTATACTAGATATACACAGGAAGACAGTGTACCTATTGTATACTGGATATACACAGGAAGACAGTGTACCTATCGTATACTAGATATACACAGGAAGACAGTGTACCTATCGTATACTAGATATACACAGGAAGACAGTGTACCTGTCGTATACTAGATATACACAGGCAGACAGTGTACCTATTGTATACTAGATATACACAGGAAGACAGTGTACCTATTGTATACTAGATATACACAGGGAGACAGTGTACCTATTGTATACTAGATATACACAGGGAGACAGTGTACCTATTGTATACGAGATATACACAGGAAGACAGTGTACCTATTGTATACTAGATATACACAGGGATACAGTGTATCTATTGCATACTAGATATACACAAGAAGACAGTGTACCTATTGTATACTAGATATACACAGGGATAGAGTGTACCTATTGTATACTAGATATACACAGGGATACAGTGTACCTATTGTATACTGGATATATACAGGAAGACAGTGTACCTATTGTATACTAGATATACACAGGGATACAGTGTACCTATTGTATACTAGATATACACAGGAAGACAGTGTACCTATTGTATACTAGATATACACAGGGAGACAGTGTACCTATTGTATACTAGATATACACAGGGATACAGTGTACCTATTGTATACTAGATATACACAGGAAGACAGTGTACCTATTGTATACTAGATATACACGGGAATACAATGTACCTATTGTATACTAGATATACACGGGGATACAGTGTACCTATTGTATACTAGATATACACGGGGATACAGTGTACCTATTGTATACTAGATATACACGGGGATACAGTGTACCTATTGTATACTAGATATACACAGGGAGATAGTGTACCTATTGTATACTGGATATACACAGGAAGACAGTGTACCTATTGTATACTAGATATACACAGGGATACAGTGTACCTATTGTATACTAGATATACACAGGGATACAGTGTACCTATTGTATACTGGATATACACAGGGATACAGTGTACCTATTGTATACTGGATATACACAGAAAGACAGTGTACCTATTGTATACTAGATATACACAGGGATACAGTGTACCTATTGTATACTAGATATACACAGGGATACAGTGTAACTATTGTATACTAGATATACACAGGAAGAGAGTGTACCTATTGTATACTGGATATACACAGGGAGACAGTGTACCTATTGTATACTAGATATACACAGGAAGAGAGTGTACCTATTGTATACTGGATATACACAGGGAGACAGTGTACCTATTGTATGGTAGATATACACAGGGATACAGTGTACCTATTGTATGCTAGATATACACAGGGATACAGTGTACCTATTGTATACTAGATATACACAGGGAGACAATGTACCTATTGTATACTGGATATACTCAGGGAGACAGTGTACCTATTGTATACTAGATATACACAGGGATACAGTGTACCTATTGTATACTAGATATACACAGGGATACAGTGTACCTATTATATACTGGATATACACAGGAAGACAGTGTACCTATTATATACTGGATATACACAGGAAGACAGTGTACCTATTGTATACTGGGTATACACAGGAATACAGTGTACCTATTGTATACTAGATATACACAGGGATACAGTGTACCTATTGTATACTAGATATACACAGGGATACAGTGTACCTATTGTATACTAGATATACACAGGAATACAGTGTACCTATTGTATACTAGATATACACAGGAAGACAGTGTACCTATTGTATACTAGATATACACAGGAAGACAGTGTACCTATTGTATACTAGATATACACAGGGATACAGTGTACCTATTGTATACTAGATATACACAGGGAGACAGTATACCTATTGTATACTAGATATACACAGGGATACAGTGTACCTATTGTATACTAGATATACAGAGGGATACAGTGTACCTATTGTATACTAGATATACACAGGGATACAGTGTACCTATTGTATACTAGATATACACAGGGAGACAGTGTATCTATTGTATACTAGATATACACAGGGATACAGTGTACCTATCGTATACTAGATATACACAGGGATACAGTGTACCTATTGTATACTGGATATACACAGGAAGACAGTGTACCTATTGTATACTAGATATACACAGGGATACAGTGTACCTATTGTATACTAGATATACACAGGGATACAGTGTACCTATTGTATACTGGATATACACAGGGAGACAGTGTACCTATTGTATACTAGATATACACAGGGATACACTGTACCTATTGTATACTAGATATAGACAGGGATACACTGTACCTATTGTATACTAGATATACACAGGGATACAGTGTACCTATTGTATACTAGATATATACAGGGAGACAGTGTACCTATTGTATACTAGATATACACAGGAAGACAGTGTACCTATTGTATACTAGATATACACAGGGAGACAGTGTACCTATTGTATACTAGACATACACAGGGAGACAGTGTACCTATTGTATACTAGATATACACAGGGATACAGTGTACCTATTGTATACTAGATATACACAGGGATACAGTGTACCTATTGTATACTAGATATACACAGGAAGACAGTGTACCTATTGTATACTAGATATACACAGGGAGACAGTGTACCTATTGTATACTAGATATACACAGGGAGACAGTGTACCTATTGTATACTAGATATACACAGGGATACAGTGTACCTATTGTATACTAGATATACACAGGGAGACAGTGTACCTATTGTATACTAGATATACACAGGAAGACAGTGTACCTATTGTATACTAGATATACACAGGAAGACAGTGTACCTATTGTATACTAGATATACACAGGAAGACAGTGTACCTATTGTATACTAGATATACACAGGAAGACAGTGTACCTATTGTATACTAGATATACACTGGGATACAGTGTACCTATTGTATATAGATATACACAGGGATACAGTGTACCTATTGTATACTAGATATACAGAGGAAGACAGTGTACCTATTGTATACTAGATATACACAGGAAGACAGTGTACCTATTGTATACTAGATATACACAGGGAGACAGTATACCTATTGTATACTAGATATACACAGGGATACAGTGTACCTATTGTATACTAGATATACACAGGAAGACAGTGTACCTATTGTATACTAGATATACACAGGGAGACAGTGTACCTATTGTATACTAGATATACACAGGGATACAGTGTACCTATTGTATACTAGATATACACAGGAAGACAGTGTACCTATTGTATACTAGATATACACGGGAATACAATGTACCTATTGTATACTAGATATACACGGGGATACAGTGTACCTATTGTATACTAGATATACACGGGGATACAGTGTACCTATTGTATACTAGATATACACGGGGATACAGTGTACCTATTGTATACTAGATATACACAGGGAGATAGTGTACCTATTGTATACTGGATATACACAGGAAGACAGTGTACCTATTGTATACTAGATATACACAGGGATACAGTGTACCTATTGTATACTAGATATACACAGGGATACAGTGTACCTATTGTATACTGGATATACACAGGGATACAGTGTACCTATTGTATACTGGATATACACAGAAAGACAGTGTACCTATTGTATACTAGATATACACAGGGATACAGTGTACCTATTGTATACTAGATATACACAGGGATACAGTGTAACTATTGTATACTAGATATACACAGGAAGAGAGTGTACCTATTGTATACTGGATATACACAGGGAGACAGTGTACCTATTGTATACTAGATATACACAGGAAGAGAGTGTACCTATTGTATACTGGATATACACAGGGAGACAGTGTACCTATTGTATGGTAGATATACACAGGGATACAGTGTACCTATTGTATACTAGATATACACAGGGAGACAATGTACCTATTGTATACTGGATATACTCAGGGAGACAGTGTACCTATTGTATACTAGATATACACAGGGATACAGTGTACCTATTGTATACTAGATATACACAGGGATACAGTGTACCTATTATATACTGGATATACACAGGAAGACAGTGTACCTATTATATACTGGATATACACAGGAAGACAGTGTACCTATTGTATACTGGGTATACACAGGAATACAGTGTACCTATTGTATACTAGATATACACAGGGATACAGTGTACCTATTGTATACTAGATATACACAGGGATACAGTGTACCTATTGTATACTAGATATACACAGGAATACAGTGTACCTATTGTATACTAGATATACACAGGAAGACAGTGTACCTATTGTATACTAGATATACACAGGAAGACAGTGTACCTATTGTATACTAGATATACACAGGGATACAGTGTACCTATTGTATACTAGATATACACAGGGAGACAGTATACCTATTGTATACTAGATATACACAGGGATACAGTGTACCTATTGTATACTAGATATACAGAGGGATACAGTGTACCTATTGTATACTAGATATACACAGGGATACAGTGTACCTATTGTATACTAGATATACACAGGGAGACAGTGTATCTATTGTATACTAGATATACACAGGGATACAGTGTACCTATCGTATACTAGATATACACAGGGATACAGTGTACCTATTGTATACTGGATATACACAGGAAGACAGTGTACCTATTGTATACTAGATATACACAGGGATACAGTGTACCTATTGTATACTAGATATACACAGGGATACAGTGTACCTATTGTATACTGGATATACACAGGGAGACAGTGTACCTATTGTATACTAGATATACACAGGGATACACTGTACCTATTGTATACTAGACATAGACAGGGATACACTGTACCTATTGTATACTAGATATACACAGGGATACAGTGTACCTATTGTATACTAGATATATACAGGGAGACAGTGTACCTATTGTATACTAGATATACACAGGAAGACAGTGTACCTATTGTATACTAGATATACACAGGGAGACAGTGTACCTATTGTATACTAGACATACACAGGGAGACAGTGTACCTATTGTATACTAGATATACACAGGGATACAGTGTACCTATTGTATACTAGATATACACAGGGATACAGTGTACCTATTGTATACTAGATATACACAGGAAGACAGTGTACCTATTGTATACTAGATATACACAGGGAGACAGTGTACCTATTGTATACTAGATATACACAGGGAGACAGTGTACCTATTGTATACTAGATATACACAGGGATACAGTGTACCTATTGTATACTAGATATACACAGGGAGACAGTGTACCTATTGTATACTAGATATACACAGGAAGACAGTGTACCTATTGTATACTAGATATACACAGGAAGACAGTGTACCTATTGTATACTAGATATACACAGGAAGACAGTGTACCTATTGTATACTAGATATACACAGGAAGACAGTGTACCTATTGTATACTAGATATACACTGGGATACAGTGTACCTATTGTATATAGATATACACAGGGATACAGTGTACCTATTGTATACTAGATATACAGAGGAAGACAGTGTACCTATTGTATACTAGATATACACAGGAAGACAGTGTACCTATTGTATACTAGATATACACAGGGAGACAGTATACCTATTGTATACTAGATATACACAGGGATACAGTGTACCTATTGTATACTAGATATACACAGGGATACAGTGTACCTATTGTATACTAGATATACACAGGGATACAGTGTACCTATTGTATACTGGATATACACAGGGATACAGTGTACCTATTGTATACTAGATATACACAGGGAGACAGTGTACCTATTGTATACTAGATATACACAGGGATACAGTGTACATATTGTATATAGATATACACAGGGATACAGTGTACCTATTGTATACTAGATATACACAGGGAGAGAGTGTACCTATTTTATACTGGATATACACAGGGAAACAGTGTACCTATTGTATACTAGATATACACAGGAAGACAGTGTACCTATTGTATACTAGATATACACAGGAAGACAGTGTACCTATTGTATACTAGATATACACAGGGATACAGTGTACCTATTGTATACTGGATATACACAGGGAGACAGTGTACCTATTGTATACTAGATATACACAGGGATACAGTGTACCTATTGTATATAGATATACACAGGGATACAGTGTACCTATTGTATACTAGATATACACAGGAAGACAGTGTACCTATTGTATACTAGATATACACAGGGATACAGTGTACCTATTGTATATAGATATACACAGGGATACAGTGTACCTATTGTATACTAGATATACACAGGGATACAGTGTACCTATTGTATACTAGATATACACAGGAAGACAGTGTACCTATTGTATACGAGATATACACAGGGAGACAGTGTACCTATTGTATACGAGATATACACAGGGAGACAGTGTACCTATTGTATACTAGATATACCCAGGAAGACAGTGTACTTATTGTATACTAGATATACACAGGGATACAGTGTACCTATTGTATACTAGATATACACAGGAAGACAGTGTACCTATTGTATACGAGATATACACAGGGAGACAGTGTACCTATTGTATACTAGATATACACAGGAAGACAGTGTACCTATTGTATACTAGATATACACAGGAAGACAGTGTACCTATTGTATACTAGATATACACAGGGATACAGTGTACCTATTGTATACTAGATATACACAGGGAGACAGTGTACCTATTGTATACTAGATATACACAGGGAGACAGTGTACTTATTGTATACTAGATATACACAGGAATACAGTGTACCTATTGTATACTAGATATACACAGGAAGACAGTGTACCTATTGTATACTAAATATACACAGGGATACAGTGTACTTATTGTATACTAGATATACACAGGGATACAGTGTACCTATTGTATATAGATATACACAGGGATACAGTGTACCTATTGTATACTAGATATACACAGGGAGACAGTGTACCTATTGCATACTGGATATACACAGGGATACAGTGTACCTATTGTATACTAGATATACACAGGAAGACAGTGTACCTATTGTATACTAGATATACACAGGGAGACAGTGTACCTATTGTATACTGGATATACACAGGGATACAGTGTACCTATTGTATACTAGATATACACAGGAAGACAGTGTACCTATTGTATACTAGATATACACAGGAATACAGTGTACCTATTGTATACTAGATATACACAGGAAGACAGTGTACCTATTGTATACTAGATATACACAGGGATACACTGTACTTATTGTATACTAGATATACACAGGGATACAGTGTACATATTGTATATAGATATACACAGGGATACAGTGTACCTATTGTATACTAGATATACACAGGGAGACAGTGTACCTATTGTATACTGGATATACACAGGGAAACAGTGTACCTATTGTATACTAGATATACACAGGAAGACAGTGTACCTATTGTATACTAGATATACACAGGAAGACAGTGTACCTATTGTATACTAGATATACACAGAGAGACAGTGTACCTATTGTATACTAGATATACACAGGAAGACAGTGTACCTATTGTATACTAGATATACACAGGGATACAGTGTACCTATTGTATACTGGATATACACAGGGAGACAGTGTACCTATTGTATACTAGATATACACAGGGATGCAGTGTACCTATTGTATATAGATATACACAGGGATACAGTGTACCTATTGTATATAGATATACACAGGGATACAGTGTACCTATTGTATACTAGATATACACAGGAAGACAGTGTACCTATTGTATACTAGATATACACAGGAAGACAGTGTACCTATTGTATACTAGATATACACAGAGAGACAGTGTACCTATTGTATACTAGATATACACAGGAAGACAGTGTACCTATTGTATACTAGATATACACAGGGATACAGTGTACCTATTGTATACTGGATATACACAGGGAGACAGTGTACCTATTGTATACTAGATATACACAGGGATACAGTGTACCTATTGTATATAGATATACACAGGGATACAGTGTACCTATTGTATATAGATATACACAGGGATACAGTGTACCTATTGTATACTAGATATACACAGGGATACAGTGTACCTATTGTATACTAGATATACACAGGAAGACAGTGTATCTATTGTATACGAGATATACACAGGGAGACAGTGTACCTATTGTATACGAGATATACACAGGGAGACAGTGTACCTATTGTATACTAGATATACACAGGGATACAGTGTACCTATTGTATACTAGATATACACAGGGATACAGTGTACCTATTGTATACTAGATATACACAGGAAGACAGTGTACCTATTGTATACGAGATATACACAGGGATACAGTGTACCTATTGTATACTAGATATACACAGGGAGACAGTGTACCTATTGTATACTAGATATAGACAGGAAGACAGTGTACCTATTGTATACTAGATATACACAGGAAGACAGTGTACCTATTGTATACTAGATATACACAGGGATACAGTGTACCTATTGTATACTAGATATACACAGGGAGACAGTGTACCTATTGTATACTAGATATAGACAGGAAGACAGTGTACCTATTGTATACTAGATATACACAGGGAGACAGTGTACCTATTGTATACTAAATATACACAGGGAGACAGTGTACCTATTGTATACTAGATATACACAGGAAGACAGTGTACCTATTGTATACTGGATATACACAGGAAGACAGTGTACCTATTGTATACTAGATATACACAGGGATACAGTGTACCTATTGTATACTAGATATACACAGGAAGACAGTGTACCTATTGTATACTGGATATACACAGGAAGACAGTGTACCTATTGTATACTAGATATACACAGGGATACAGTGTACCTATTGTATATAGATATACACAGGGATACAGTGTACCTATTGTATACAAGATATACACAGGGAGACAGTGTACCTATTGTATACTAGATATACACAGGGAGACAGTGTACCTATTGTATACTAGATATACACAGGGAGACAGTGTACCTATTGTATACTAGATATACACAGGGAGACAGTGTACTTATTGTATACTAGATATACACAGGAATACAGTGTACCTATTGTATACTAGATATACACAGGAAGACAGTGTACCTATTGTATACTAAATATACACAGGGATACAGTGTACTTATTGTATACTAGATATACACAGGGATACAGTGTACCTATTGTATATAGATATACACAGGGATACAGTGTACCTATTGTATACTAGATATACACAGGGAGACAGTGTACCTATTGCATACTGGATATACACAGGGATACAGTGTACCTATTGTATACTAGATATACACAGAAATACAGTGTACCTATTGTATACTAGATATACACAGGGATACACTGTACTTATTGTATACTAGATATACACAGGGATACAGTGTACATATTGTATATAGATATACACAGGGATACAGTGTACCTATTGTATACTAGATATACACAGGGAGACAGTGTACCTATTGTATACTGGATATACACAGGGAAACAGTGTACCTATTGTATACTAGATATACACAGGAAGACAGTGTACCTATTGTATACTGGATATACACAGGAAGACAGTGTACCTATTGTATACTAGATATACACAGGGATACAGTGTATCTATTGTATACTAGATATACACAGGAAGACAGTGTACCTATTGTATACTAGATATACACAGGAAGACAGTGTACCTATTGTATACTAGATATACACAGGGATACATTGTACCTATTGTATACTAGATATACACAGGGAGACAGTGTACCTTTTGTATACTAGATATGCACAGGGAGACAGTGTACTTATTGTATACTAGATATACACAGGAATACAGTGTACCTATTGTATACTAGATATACACAGGAAGACAGTGTACCTATTGTATACTAAATATACACAGGGATACAGTGTACTTATTGTATACTAGATATACACAGGGATACAGTGTACCTATTGTATATAGATATACACAGGGATACAGTGTACCTATTGTATACTAGATATACACAGGGAGACAGTGTACCTATTGCATACTGGATATACACAGGGATACAGTGTACCTATTGTATACTAGATATACACAGGAAGACAGTGTACCTATTGTATACTAGATATACACAGGGAGACAGTGTACCTATTGTATACTGGATATACACAGGGATACAGTGTACCTATTGTATACTAGATATACACAGGAAGACAGTGTACCTATTGTATACTAGATATACACAGGAATACAATGTACCTATTGTATACTAGATATACACAGGAAGACAGTGTACCTATTGTATACTAGATATACACAGGGATACACTGTACTTATTGTATACTAGATATACACAGGGATACAGTGTACATATTGTATATAGATATACACAGGGATACAGTGTACCTATTGTATAATAGATATACACAGGGAGACAGTGTACCTATTGTATACTGGATATACACAGGGAAACAGTGTACCTATTGTATACTAGATATACACAGGAAGACAGTGTACCTATTGTATACTAGATATACACAGGAAGACAGTGTACCTATTGTATACTAGATATACACAGGGAGACAGTGTACCTATTGTATACTAGATATACACAGGGATACAGTGTACCTATTGTATACTAGATATACACAGGGAGACAGTGTACCTATTGTATACTAGATATACACAGGGATACAGTGTACCTATTGTATACTAGATATACACAGGGAGACAGTGTACCTATTGTATACTAGATATACACAGGATGACAGTGTACCTATTGTATACTAGATATACACAGGGATACAGTGTACCTATTGTATACTAGATATACACAGGGAGACAGTGTACCTATTGTATACTAGATATACACAGGAAGACAGTGTACCTATTGTATACTAGATATACACAGGGATACAGTGTACCTATTGTATACTAGATATACACAGGGAGACAGTGTACCTATTGTATACTAGATATAGACAGGAAGACAGTGTACCTATTGTATACTAGATATACACAGGGAGACAGTGTACCTATTGTATACTAGATATACACAGGAAGACAGTGTACCTATTGTATACTGGATATACACAGGAAGACAGTGTACCTATTGTATACTAGATATACACAGGGATACAGTGTACCTATTGTATACTAGATATACACAGGAAGACAGTGTACCTATTGTATACTGGATATACACAGGAAGACAGTGTACCTATTGTATACTAGATATACACAGGGATACAGTGTACCTATTGTATATAGATATACACAGGGATACAGTGTACCTATTGTATACAAGATATACACAGGGAGACAGTGTACCTATTGTATACTAGATATACACAGGGAGACAGTGTACCTATTGTATACTAGATATACACAGGGAGACAGTGTACCTATTGTATACTAGATATACACAGGGAGACAGTGTACTTATTGTATACTAGATATACACAGGAATACAGTGTACCTATTGTATACTAAATATACACAGGGATACAGTGTACTTATTGTATACTAGATATACACAGGGATACAGTGTACCTATTGTATATAGATATACACAGGGATACAGTGTACCTATTGTATACTAGATATACACAGGGAGACAGTGTACCTATTGCATACTGGATATACACAGGGATACAGTGTACCTATTGTATACTAGATATACACAGAAATACAGTGTACCTATTGTATACTAGATATACACAGGGATACACTGTACTTATTGTATACTAGATATACACAGGGATACAGTGTACATATTGTATATAGATATACACAGGGATACAGTGTACCTATTGTATACTAGATATACACAGGGAGACAGTGTACCTATTGCATACTGGATATACACAGGGATACAGTGTACCTATTGTATACTAGATATACACAGGAAGACAGTGTACCTATTGTATACTAGATATACACAGGGAGACAGTGTACCTATTGTATACTGGATATACACAGGGATACAGTGTACCTATTGTATACTAGATATACACAGGAAGACAGTGTACCTATTGTATACTAGATATACACAGGAATACAATGTACCTATTGTATACTAGATATACACAGGAAGACAGTGTACCTATTGTATACTAGATATACACAGGGATACACTGTACTTATTGTATACTAGATATACACAGGGATACAGTGTACATATTGTATATAGATATACACAGGGATACAGTGTACCTATTGTATAATAGATATACACAGGGAGACAGTGTACCTATTGTATACTGGATATACACAGGGAAACAGTGTACCTATTGTATACTAGATATACACAGGAAGACAGTGTACCTATTGTATACTAGATATACACAGGAAGACAGTGTACCTATTGTATACTAGATATACACAGGGAGACAGTGTACCTATTGTATACTAGATATACACAGGGATACAGTGTACCTATTGTATACTAGATATACACAGGGAGACAGTGTACCTATTGTATACTAGATATACACAGGGATACAGTGTACCTATTGTATACTAGATATACACAGGGAGACAGTGTACCTATTGTATACTAGATATACACAGGATGACAGTGTACCTATTGTATACTAGATATACACAGGGATACAGTGTACCTATTGTATACTAGATATACACAGGGAGACAGTGTACCTATTGTATACTAGATATACACAGGAAGACAGTGTACCTATTGTATACTAGATATACACAGGGATACAGTGTACCTATTGTATACTAGATATACACAGGGAGACAGTGTACCTATTGTATACTAGATATAGACAGGAAGACAGTGTACCTATTGTATACTAGATATACACAGGGAGACAGTGTACCTATTGTATACTAAATATACACAGGGAGACAGTGTACCTATTGTATACTAGATATACACAGGAAGACAGTGTACCTATTGTATACTGGATATACACAGGAAGACAGTGTACCTATTGTATACTAGATATACACAGGGATACAGTGTACCTATTGTATACTAGATATACACAGGAAGACAGTGTACCTATTGTATACTGGATATACACAGGAAGACAGTGTACCTATTGTATACTAGATATACACAGGGATACAGTGTACCTATTGTATATAGATATACACAGGGATACAGTGTACCTATTGTATACAAGATATACACAGGGAGACAGTGTACCTATTGTATACTAGATATACACAGGGAGACAGTGTACCTATTGTATACTAGATATACACAGGGAGACAGTGTACCTATTGTATACTAGATATACACAGGGAGACAGTGTACTTATTGTATACTAGATATACACAGGAATACAGTGTACCTATTGTATACTAAATATACACAGGGATACAGTGTACTTATTGTATACTAGATATACACAGGGATACAGTGTACCTATTGTATATAGATATACACAGGGATACAGTGTACCTATTGTATACTAGATATACACAGGGAGACAGTGTACCTATTGCATACTGGATATACACAGGGATACAGTGTACCTATTGTATACTAGATATACACAGAAATACAGTGTACCTATTGTATACTAGATATACACAGGGATACACTGTACTTATTGTATACTAGATATACACAGGGATACAGTGTACATATTGTATATAGATATACACAGGGATACAGTGTACCTATTGTATACTAGATATACACAGGGAGACAGTGTACCTATTGTATACTGGATATACACAGGGAAACAGTGTACCTATTGTATACTAGATATACACAGGAAGACAGTGTACCTATTGTATACTGGATATACACAGGAAGACAGTGTACCTATTGTATACTAGATATACACAGGGATACAGTGTATCTATTGTATACTAGATATACACAGGAAGACAGTGTACCTATTGTATACTAGATATACACAGGAAGACAGTGTACCTATTGTATACTAGATATACACAGGGATACATTGTACCTATTGTATACTAGATATACACAGGGAGACAGTGTACCTATTGTATACTAGATATGCACAGGGAGACAGTGTACTTATTGTATACTAGATATACACAGGAATACAGTGTACCTATTGTATACTAGATATACACAGGAAGACAGTGTACCTATTGTATACTAAATATACACAGGGATACAGTGTACTTATTGTATACTAGATATACACAGGGATACAGTGTACCTATTGTATATAGATATACACAGGGATACAGTGTACCTATTGTATACTAGATATACACAGGGAGACAGTGTACCTATTGCATACTGGATATACACAGGGATACAGTGTACCTATTGTATACTAGATATACACAGGAAGACAGTGTACCTATTGTATACTAGATATACACAGGGAGACAGTGTACCTATTGTATACTGGATATACACAGGGATACAGTGTACCTATTGTATACTAGATATACACAGGAAGACAGTGTACCTATTGTATACTAGATATACACAGGAATACAATGTACCTATTGTATACTAGATATACACAGGAAGACAGTGTACCTATTGTATACTAGATATACACAGGGATACACTGTACTTATTGTATACTAGATATACACAGGGATACAGTGTACATATTGTATATAGATATACACAGGGATACAGTGTACCTATTGTATAATAGATATACACAGGGAGACAGTGTACCTATTGTATACTGGATATACACAGGGAAACAGTGTACCTATTGTATACTAGATATACACAGGAAGACAGTGTACCTATTGTATACTAGATATACACAGGAAGACAGTGTACCTATTGTATACTAGATATACACAGGGAGACAGTGTACCTATTGTATACTAGATATACACAGGAAGACAGTGTACCTATTGTATACTAGATATACACAGGGATACAGTGTACCTATTGTATACTGGATATACACAGGGAGACAGTGTACCTATTGCATACTGGATATACACAGGGATACAGTGTACCTATTGTATACTAGATATACACAGAAATACAGTGTACCTATTGTATACTAGATATACACAGGGATACACTGTACTTATTGTATACTAGATATACACAGGGATACAGTGTACATATTGTATATAGATATACACAGGGATACAGTGTACCTATTGTATACTAGATATACACAGGGAGACAGTGTACCTATTGCATACTGGATATACACAGGGATACAGTGTACCTATTGTATACTAGATATACACAGGAAGACAGTGTACCTATTGTATACTAGATATACACAGGAATACAATGTACCTATTGTATACTAGATATACACAGGAAGACAGTGTACCTATTGTATACTAGATATACACAGGGATACACTGTACTTATTGTATACTAGATATACACAGGGATACAGTGTACATATTGTATATAGATATACACAGGGATACAGTGTACCTATTGTATAATAGATATACACAGGGAGACAGTGTACCTATTGTATACTGGATATACACAGGGAAACAGTGTACCTATTGTATACTAGATATACACAGGAAGACAGTGTACCTATTGTATACTAGATATACACAGGAAGACAGTGTACCTATTGTATACTAGATATACACAGGGAGACAGTGTACCTATTGTATACTAGATATACACAGGGATACAGTGTACCTATTGTATACTAGATATACACAGGGAGACAGTGTACCTATTGTATACTAGATATACACAGGGATACAGTGTACCTATTGTATACTAGATATACACAGGGAGACAGTGTACCTATTGTATACTAGATATACACAGGATGACAGTGTACCTATTGTATACTAGATATACACAGGGATACAGTGTACCTATTGTATACTAGATATACACAGGGAGACAGTGTACCTATTGTATACTAGATATACACAGGAAGACAGTGTACCTATTGTATACTAGATATACACAGGGATACAGTGTACCTATTGTATACTAGATATACACAGGGAGACAGTGTACCTATTGTATACTAGATATAGACAGGAAGACAGTGTACCTATTGTATACTAGATATACACAGGGAGACAGTGTACCTATTGTATACTAAATATACACAGGGAGACAGTGTACCTATTGTATACTAGATATACACAGGAAGACAGTGTACCTATTGTATACTGGATATACACAGGAAGACAGTGTACCTATTGTATACTAGATATACACAGGGATACAGTGTACCTATTGTATACTAGATATACACAGGAAGACAGTGTACCTATTGTATACTGGATATACACAGGAAGACAGTGTACCTATTGTATACTAGATATACACAGGGATACAGTGTACCTATTGTATATAGATATACACAGGGATACAGTGTACCTATTGTATACAAGATATACACAGGGAGACAGTGTACCTATTGTATACTAGATATACACAGGGAGACAGTGTACCTATTGTATACTAGATATACACAGGGAGACAGTGTACCTATTGTATACTAGATATACACAGGGAGACAGTGTACTTATTGTATACTAGATATACACAGGAATACAGTGTACCTATTGTATACTAAATATACACAGGGATACAGTGTACTTATTGTATACTAGATATACACAGGGATACAGTGTACCTATTGTATATAGATATACACAGGGATACAGTGTACCTATTGTATACTAGATATACACAGGGAGACAGTGTACCTATTGCATACTGGATATACACAGGGATACAGTGTACCTATTGTATACTAGATATACACAGAAATACAGTGTACCTATTGTATACTAGATATACACAGGGATACACTGTACTTATTGTATACTAGATATACACAGGGATACAGTGTACATATTGTATATAGATATACACAGGGATACAGTGTACCTATTGTATACTAGATATACACAGGGAGACAGTGTACCTATTGTATACTGGATATACACAGGGAAACAGTGTACCTATTGTATACTAGATATACACAGGAAGACAGTGTACCTATTGTATACTGGATATACACAGGAAGACAGTGTACCTATTGTATACTAGATATACACAGGGATACAGTGTATCTATTGTATACTAGATATACACAGGAAGACAGTGTACCTATTGTATACTAGATATACACAGGAAGACAGTGTACCTATTGTATACTAGATATACACAGGGATACATTGTACCTATTGTATACTAGATATACACAGGGAGACAGTGTACCTATTGTATACTAGATATGCACAGGGAGACAGTGTACTTATTGTATACTAGATATACACAGGAATACAGTGTACCTATTGTATACTAGATATACACAGGAAGACAGTGTACCTATTGTATACTAAATATACACAGGGATACAGTGTACTTATTGTATACTAGATATACACAGGGATACAGTGTACCTATTGTATATAGATATACACAGGGATACAGTGTACCTATTGTATACTAGATATACACAGGGAGACAGTGTACCTATTGCATACTGGATATACACAGGGATACAGTGTACCTATTGTATACTAGATATACACAGGAAGACAGTGTACCTATTGTATACTAGATATACACAGGGAGACAGTGTACCTATTGTATACTGGATATACACAGGGATACAGTGTACCTATTGTATACTAGATATACACAGGAAGACAGTGTACCTATTGTATACTAGATATACACAGGAATACAATGTACCTATTGTATACTAGATATACACAGGAAGACAGTGTACCTATTGTATACTAGATATACACAGGGATACACTGTACTTATTGTATACTAGATATACACAGGGATACAGTGTACATATTGTATATAGATATACACAGGGATACAGTGTACCTATTGTATAATAGATATACACAGGGAGACAGTGTACCTATTGTATACTGGATATACACAGGGAAACAGTGTACCTATTGTATACTAGATATACACAGGAAGACAGTGTACCTATTGTATACTAGATATACACAGGAAGACAGTGTACCTATTGTATACTAGATATACACAGGGAGACAGTGTACCTATTGTATACTAGATATACACAGGAAGACAGTGTACCTATTGTATACTAGATATACACAGGGATACAGTGTACCTATTGTATACTGGATATACACAGGGAGACAGTGTACCTATTGTATACTAGATATACACAGGGATACAGTGTACCTATTGTATATAGATATACACAGGGATACAGTGTACCTATTGTATATAGATATACACAGGGATACAGTGTACCTATTGTATACTAGATATACACAGGAAGACAGTGTACCTATTGTATACTAGATATACACAGGGATACAGTGTACCTATTGTATATAGATATACACAGGGATACAGTGTACCTATTGTATACTAGATATACACAGGGATACAGTGTACCTATTGTATACGAGATATACACAGGAAGACAGTGTATCTATTGTATACGAGATATACACAGGGAGACAGTGTACCTATTGTATACGAGATATACACAGGGAGACAGTGTACCTATTGTATACTAGATATACACAGGGATACAGTGTACCTATTGTATACTAGATATACACAGGGATACAGTGTACCTATTGTATACTAGATATACACAGGAAGACAGTGTACCTATTGTATACGAGATATACACAGGGAGACAGTGTACCTATTGTATACTAGATATACACAGGAATACAGTGTACCTATTGTATACTAGATATACACAGGGAGACAGTGTACCTATTGTATACTAGATATACACAGGAAGACAGTGTACCTATTGTATACTAGATATACACAGGAAGACAGTGTACCTATTGTATACTGGATATACACAGGGATGCAGTGTACCTATTGTATACTAGATATACACAGGGATACAGTGTACCTATTGTATACTAGATATACACAGGGATACAGTGTACCTATTGTATACTAGATATACACAGGGAGACAGTGTACCTATTGTATACTAGATATACACAGGATGACAGTGTACCTATTGTATACTAGATATACACAGGGAGACAGTGTACCTATTGTATACTAGATATACACAGGAAGACAGTGTACCTATTGTATACTAGATATACACAGGGATACAGTGTACCTATTGTATACTAGATATACACAGGGAGACAGTGTACCTATTGTATACTGGATATACACAGGGAAACAGTGTACCTATTGTATACTAGATATACACAGGAAGACAGTGTACCTATTGTATACTGGATATACACAGGAAGACAGTGTACCTATTGTATACTAGATATACACATGAAGACAGTGTACCTATTGTATACTAGATATACACAGGGATACACTGTACTTATTGTATACTAGATATACACAGGGATACAGTGTACATATTGTATATAGATATACACAGGGATACAGTGTACCTATTGTATACTAGATATACACAGTGAGACAGTGTACCTATTGTATACTGGATATACACAGGGATACAGTGTACCTATTGTATACTAGATATACACAGGAAGACAGTGTACCTATTGTATACTAGATATACACAGGAATACAGTGTACCTATTGTATACTAGATATACACAGGAAGACAGTGTACCTATTGTATACTAGATATACACAGGGATACAGTGTACTTATTGTATACTAGATATACACAGGGATACAGTGTACATATTGTATATAGATATACACAGGGATACAGTGTACCTATTGTATACTAGATATACACAGGGAGAGAGTGTACCTATTGTATACTGGATATACACAGGGAAACAGTGTACCTATTGTATACTAGATATACACAGGAAGACAGTGTACCTATTGTATACTAGATATACACAGGAAGACAGTGTACCTATTGTATACTAGATATACACAGGGATACAGTGTACCTATTGTATACTGGATATACACAGGGATACAGTGTACCTATTGTATACTAGATATACACAGGGATACAGTGTACCTATTGTATATAGATATACACAGGGATACAGTGTACCTATTGTATACTAGATATACACAGGAAGACAGTGTACCTATTGTATACTAGATATACACAGGGATACAGTGTACCTATTGTATATAGATATACACAGGGATACAGTGTACCTATTGTATACTAGATATACACAGGGATACAGTGTACCTATTGTATACTAGATATACACAGGAAGACAGTGTACCTATTGTATACGAGATATACACAGGGAGACAGTGTACCTATTGTATACGAGATATACACAGGGAGACAGTGTACCTATTGTATACTAGATATACACAGGGATACAGTGTACTTATTGTATACTAGATATACACAGGGATACAGTGTACCTATTGTATACTAGATATACACAGGAAGACAGTGTACCTATTGTATACGAGATATACACAGGGAGACAGTGTACCTATTGTATACTAGATATACGCAGGAAGACAGTGTACCTATTGTATACTAGATATACACAGGAAGACAGTGTACCTATTGTATACTAGATATACACAGGGATACAGTGTACCTATTGTATACTAGATATACACAGGGAGACAGTGTACCTATTGTATACTAGATATACACAGGGAGACAGTGTACTTATTGTATACTAGATATACACAGGAATACAGTGTACCTATTGTATACTAGATATACACAGGAAGACAGTGTACCTATTGTATACTAAATATACACAGGGATACAGTGTACTTATTGTATACTAGATATACACAGGGATACAGTGTACCTATTGTATATAGATATACACAGGGATACAGTGTACCTATTGTATACTAGATATACACAGGGAGACAGTGTACCTATTGCATACTGGATATACACAGGGATACAGTGTACCTATTGTATACTAGATATACACAGGAAGACAGTGTACCTATTGTATACTAGATATACACAGGGAGACAGTGTACCTATTGTATACTGGATATACACAGGGATACAGTGTACCTATTGTATACTAGATATACACAGGAAGACAGTGTACCTATTGTATACTAGATATACACAGGAATACAGTGTACCTATTGTATACTAGATATACACAGGAAGACAGTGTACCTATTGTATACTAGATATACACAGGGATACACTGTACTTATTGTATACTAGATATACACAGGGATACAGTGTACATATTGTATATAGATATACACAGGGATACAGTGTACCTATTGTATACTAGATATACACAGGGAGACAGTGTACCTATTGTATACTGGATATACACAGGGAAACAGTGTACCTATTGTATACTAGATATACACAGGAAGACAGTGTACCTATTGTATACTAGATATACACAGGAAGACAGTGTACCTATTGTATACTAGATATACACAGAGAGACAGTGTACCTATTGTATACTAGATATACACAGGAAGACAGTGTACCTATTGTATACTAGATATACACAGGGATACAGTGTACCTATTGTATACTGGATATACACAGGGAGACAGTGTACCTATTGTATACTAGATATACACAGGGATACAGTGTACCTATTGTATATAGATATACACAGGGATACAGTGTACCTATTGTATATAGATATACACAGGGATACAGTGTACCTATTGTATACTAGATATACACAGGAAGACAGTGTACCTATTGTATACTAGATATACACAGGGATACAGTGTACCTATTGTATATAGATATACACAGGGATACAGTGTACCTATTGTATACTAGATATACACAGGGATACAGTGTACCTATTGTATACTAGATATACACAGGAAGACAGTGTATCTATTGTATACGAGATATACACAGGGAGACAGTGTACCTATTGTATACGAGATATACACAGGGAGACAGTGTACCTATTGTATACTAGATATACACAGGGATACAGTGTACCTATTGTATACTAGATATACACAGGGATACAGTGTACCTATTGTATACTAGATATACACAGGAAGACAGTGTACCTATTGTATACGAGATATACACAGGGAGACAGTGTACCTATTGTATACTAGATATACACAGGAATACAGTGTACCTATTGTATACTAGATATACACAGGGAGACAGTGTACCTATTGTATACTAGATATACACAGGAAGACAGTGTACCTATTGTATACTAGATATACACAGGAAGACAGTGTACCTATTGTATACTGGATATACACAGGGATACAGTGTACCTATTGTATACTAGATATACACAGGGATACAGTGTACCTATTGTATACTAGATATACACAGGGATACAGTGTACCTATTGTATACTAGATATACACAGGGAGACAGTGTACCTATTGTATACTAGATATACACAGGATGACAGTGTACCTATTGTATACTAGATATACACAGGGATACAGTGTACCTATTGTATACTAGATATACACAGGGAGACAGTGTACCTATTGTATACTAGATATACACAGGAAGACAGTGTACCTATTGTATACTAGATATACACAGGGATACAGTGTACCTATTGTATACTAGATATACACAGGGAGACAGTGTACCTATTGTATACTAGATATAGACAGGAAGACAGTGTACCTATTGTATACTAGATATACACAGGGAGACAGTGTACCTATTGTATACTAAATATACACAGGGAGACAGTGTACCTATTGTATACTAGATATACACAGGAAGACAGTGTACCTATTGTATACTGGATATACACAGGAAGACAGTGTACCTATTGTATACTAGATATACACAGCGATACTGTGTACCTATTGTATACTAGATATACACAGGAAGACAGTGTACCTATTGTATACTGGATATACACAGGAAGACAGTGTACCTATTGTATACTAGATATACACAGGGATACAGTGTACCTATTGTATATAGATATACACAGGGATACAGTGTACCTATTGTATACAAGATATACACAGGGAGACAGTGTACCTATTGTATACTAGATATACACAGGGAGACAGTGTACCTATTGTATACTAGATATACACAGGGAGACAGTGTACCTATTGTATACTAGATATACACAGGGAGACAGTGTACTTATTGTATACTAGATATACACAGGAATACAGTGTACCTATTGTATACTAGATATACACAGGAAGACAGTGTACCTATTGTATACTAAATATACACAGGGATACAGTGTACTTATTGTATACTAGATATACACAGGGATACAGTGTACCTATTGTATATAGATATACACAGGGATACAGTGTACCTATTGTATACTAGATATACACAGGGAGACAGTGTACCTATTGCATACTGGATATACACAGGGATACAGTGTACCTATTGTATACTAGATATACACAGAAATACAGTGTACCTATTGTATACTAGATATACACAGGGATACACTGTACTTATTGTATACTAGATATACACAGGGATACAGTGTACATATTGTATATAGATATACACAGGGATACAGTGTACCTATTGTATACTAGATATACACAGGGAGACAGTGTACCTATTGTATACTGGATATACACAGGGAAACAGTGTACCTATTGTATACTAGATATACACAGGAAGACAGTGTACCTATTGTATACTGGATATACACAGGAAGACAGTGTACCTATTGTATACTAGATATACACAGGGATACAGTGTATCTATTGTATACTAGATATACACAGGAAGACAGTGTACCTATTGTATACTAGATATACACAGGAAGACAGTGTACCTATTGTATACTAGATATACACAGGGATACAGTGTACCTATTGTATACTAGATATACACAGGGAGACAGTGTACCTATTGTATACTAGATATGCACAGGGAGACAGTGTACTTATTGTATACTAGATATACACAGGAATACAGTGTACCTATTGTATACTAGATATACACAGGAAGACAGTGTACCTATTGTATACTAAATATACACAGGGATACAGTGTACTTATTGTATACTAGATATACACAGGGATACAGTGTACCTATTGTATATAGATATACACAGGGATACAGTGTACCTATTGTATACTAGATATACACAGGGAGACAGTGTACCTATTGCATACTGGATATACACAGGGATACAGTGTACCTATTGTATACTAGATATACACAGGAAGACAGTGTACCTATTGTATACTAGATATACACAGGGAGACAGTGTACCTATTGTATACTGGATATACACAGGGATACAGTGTACCTATTGTATACTAGATATACACAGGAAGACTGTACCTATTGTATACTAGATATACACAGGAATACAGGGTACCTATTGTATACTAGATATACACAGGAAGACAGTGTACCTATTGTATACTAGATATACACAGGGATACACTGTACTTATTGTATACTAGATATACACAGGGATACAGTGTACATATTGTATATAGATATACACAGGGATACAGTGTACCTATTGTATAATAGATATACACAGGGAGACAGTGTACCTATTGTATACTGGATATACACAGGGAAACAGTGTACCTATTGTATACTAGATATACACAGGAAGACAGTGTACCTATTGTATACTAGATATACACAGGAAGACAGTGTACCTATTGTATACTAGATATACACAGGGATACAGTGTACCTATTGTATACTGGATATACACAGGGAGACAGTGTACCTATTGTATACTAGATATACACAGGGATACAGTGTACCTATTGTATATAGATATACACAGGGATACAGTGTACCTATTGTATATAGATATACACAGGGATACAGTGTACCTATTGTATACTAGATATACACAGGAAGACAGTGTACCTATTGTATACTAGATATACACAGGGATACAGTGTACCTATTGTATATAGATATACACAGGGATACAGTGTACCTATTGTATACTAGATATACACAGGGATACAGTGTACCTATTGTATACTAGATATACACAGGAAGACAGTGTATCTATTGTATACGAGATATACACAGGGAGACAGTGTACCTATTGTATACGAGATATACACAGGGAGACAGTGTACCTATTGTATACTAGATATACACAGGGATACAGTGTACCTATTGTATACTAGATATACACAGGGATACAGTGTACCTATTGTATACTAGATATACACAGGAAGACAGTGTACCTATTGTATACGAGATATACACAGGGAGACAGTGTACCTATTGTATACTAGATATGCACAGGAATACAGTGTACCTATTGTATACTAGATATACACAGGAAGACAGTGTATCTATTGTATACGAGATATACACAGGGAGACAGTGTACCTATTGTATACGAGATATACACAGGGAGACAGTGTACCTATTGTATACTAGATATACACAGGGATACAGTGTACCTATTGTATACTAGATATACACAGGGATACAGTGTACCTATTGTATACTAGATATACACAGGAAGACAGTGTACCTATTGTATACGAGATATACACAGGGATACAGTGTACTTATTGTATACTAGATATACACAGGGATACAGTGTACCTATTGTATACTAGATATACACAGGAAGACAGTGTACCTATTGTATACGAGATATACACAGGGAGACAGTGTACCTATTGTATACTAGATATACACAGGAAGACAGTGTACCTATTGTATACTAGATATACACAGGAAGACAGTGTACCTATTGTATACTAGATATACACAGGGATACAGTGTACCTATTGTATACTAGATATACACAGGGAGACAGTGTACCTATTGTATACTAGATATACACAGGGAGACAGTGTACTTATTGTATACTAGATATACACAGGAATACAGTGTACCTATTGTATACTAGATATACACAGGAAGACAGTGTACCTATTGTATACTAAATATACACAGGGATACAGTGTACTTATTGTATACTAGATATACACAGGGATACAGTGTACCTATTGTATATAGATATACACAGGGATACAGTGTACCTATTGTATACTAGATATACACAGGGAGACAGTGTACCTATTGCATACTGGATATACACAGGGATACAGTGTACCTATTGTATACTAGATATACACAGGAAGACAGTGTACCTATTGTATACTAGATATACACAGGGAGACAGTGTACCTATTGTATACTGGATATACACAGGGATACAGTGTACCTATTGTATACTAGATATACACAGGAAGACAGTGTACCTATTGTATACTAGATATACACAGGAATACAGTGTACCTATTGTATACTAGATATACACAGGAAGACAGTGTACCTATTGTATACTAGATATACACAGGGATACACTGTACTTATTGTATACTAGATATACACAGGGATACAGTGTACATATTGTATATAGATATACACAGGGATACAGTGTACCTATTGTATACTAGATATACACAGGGAGACAGTGTACCTATTGTATACTGGATATACACAGGGAAACAGTGTACCTATTGTATACTAGATATACACAGGAAGACAGTGTACCTATTGTATACTAGATATACACAGGAAGACAGTGTACCTATTGTATACTAGATATACACAGAGAGACAGTGTACCTATTGTATACTAGATATACACAGGAAGACAGTGTACCTATTGTATACTAGATATACACAGGGATACAGTGTACCTATTGTATACTGGATATACACAGGGAGACAGTGTACCTATTGTATACTAGATATACACAGGGATACAGTGTACCTATTGTATATAGATATACACAGGGATACAGTGTACCTATTGTATATAGATATACACAGGGATACAGTGTACCTATTGTATACTAGATATACACAGGAAGACAGTGTACCTATTGTATACTAGATATACACAGGGATACAGTGTACCTATTGTATATAGATATACACAGGGATACAGTGTACCTATTGTATACTAGATATACACAGGGATACAGTGTACCTATTGTATACTAGATATACACAGGAAGACAGTGTATCTATTGTATACGAGATATACACAGGGAGACAGTGTACCTATTGTATACGAGATATACACAGGGAGACAGTGTACCTATTGTATACTAGATATACACAGGGATACAGTGTACCTATTGTATACTAGATATACACAGGGATACAGTGTACCTATTGTATACTAGATATACACAGGAAGACAGTGTACCTATTGTATACGAGATATACACAGGGAGACAGTGTACCTATTGTATACTAGATATACACAGGAATACAGTGTACCTATTGTATACTAGATATACACAGGGAGACAGTGTACCTATTGTATACTAGATATACACAGGAAGACAGTGTACCTATTGTATACTAGATATACACAGGAAGACAGTGTACCTATTGTATACTGGATATACACAGGGATACAGTGTACCTATTGTATACTAGATATACACAGGGATACAGTGTACCTATTGTATACTAGATATACACAGGGATACAGTGTACCTATTGTATACTAGATATACACAGGGAGACAGTGTACCTATTGTATACTAGATATACACAGGATGACAGTGTACCTATTGTATACTAGATATACACAGGGATACAGTGTACCTATTGTATACTAGATATACACAGGGAGACAGTGTACCTATTGTATACTAGATATACACAGGAAGACAGTGTACCTATTGTATACTAGATATACACAGGGATACAGTGTACCTATTGTATACTAGATATACACAGGGAGACAGTGTACCTATTGTATACTAGATATAGACAGGAAGACAGTGTACCTATTGTATACTAGATATACACAGGGAGACAGTGTACCTATTGTATACTAAATATACACAGGGAGACAGTGTACCTATTGTATACTAGATATACACAGGAAGACAGTGTACCTATTGTATACTGGATATACACAGGAAGACAGTGTACCTATTGTATACTAGATATACACAGGGATACTGTGTACCTATTGTATACTAGATATACACAGGAAGACAGTGTACCTATTGTATACTGGATATACACAGGAAGACAGTGTACCTATTGTATACTAGATATACACAGGGATACAGTGTACCTATTGTATATAGATATACACAGGGATACAGTGTACCTATTGTATACAAGATATACACAGGGAGACAGTGTACCTATTGTATACTAGATATACACAGGGAGACAGTGTACCTATTGTATACTAGATATACACAGGGAGACAGTGTACCTATTGTATACTAGATATACACAGGGAGACAGTGTACTTATTGTATACTAGATATACACAGGAATACAGTGTACCTATTGTATACTAGATATACACAGGAAGACAGTGTACCTATTGTATACTAAATATACACAGGGATACAGTGTACTTATTGTATACTAGATATACACAGGGATACAGTGTACCTATTGTATATAGATATACACAGGGATACAGTGTACCTATTGTATACTAGATATACACAGGGAGACAGTGTACCTATTGCATACTGGATATACACAGGGATACAGTGTACCTATTGTATACTAGATATACACAGAAATACAGTGTACCTATTGTATACTAGATATACACAGGGATACACTGTACTTATTGTATACTAGATATACACAGGGATACAGTGTACATATTGTATATAGATATACACAGGGATACAGTGTACCTATTGTATACTAGATATACACAGGGAGACAGTGTACCTATTGTATACTGGATATACACAGGGAAACAGTGTACCTATTGTATACTAGATATACACAGGAAGACAGTGTACCTATTGTATACTGGATATACACAGGAAGACAGTGTACCTATTGTATACTAGATATACACAGGGATACAGTGTATCTATTGTATACTAGATATACACAGGAAGACAGTGTACCTATTGTATACTAGATATACACAGGAAGACAGTGTACCTATTGTATACTAGATATACACAGGGATACAGTGTACCTATTGTATACTAGATATACACAGGGAGACAGTGTACCTATTGTATACTAGATATGCACAGGGAGACAGTGTACTTATTGTATACTAGATATACACAGGAATACAGTGTACCTATTGTATACTAGATATACACAGGAAGACAGTGTACCTATTGTATACTAAATATACACAGGGATACAGTGTACTTATTGTATACTAGATATACACAGGGATACAGTGTACCTATTGTATATAGATATACACAGGGATACAGTGTACCTATTGTATACTAGATATACACAGGGAGACAGTGTACCTATTGCATACTGGATATACACAGGGATACAGTGTACCTATTGTATACTAGATATACACAGGAAGACAGTGTACCTATTGTATACTAGATATACACAGGGAGACAGTGTACCTATTGTATACTGGATATACACAGGGATACAGTGTACCTATTGTATACTAGATATACACAGGAAGACTGTACCTATTGTATACTAGATATACACAGGAATACAGGGTACCTATTGTATACTAGATATACACAGGAAGACAGTGTACCTATTGTATACTAGATATACACAGGGATACACTGTACTTATTGTATACTAGATATACACAGGGATACAGTGTACATATTGTATATAGATATACACAGGGATACAGTGTACCTATTGTATAATAGATATACACAGGGAGACAGTGTACCTATTGTATACTGGATATACACAGGGAAACAGTGTACCTATTGTATACTAGATATACACAGGAAGACAGTGTACCTATTGTATACTAGATATACACAGGAAGACAGTGTACCTATTGTATACTAGATATACACAGGGATACAGTGTACCTATTGTATACTGGATATACACAGGGAGACAGTGTACCTCTATTGTATACTAGATATACACAGGAAGACAGTGTACCTATTGTATACTAGATATACACAGGGAGACAGTGTACCTATTGTATACTAGATATACACAGGAAGACAGTGTACCTATTGTATACTAGATATACACAGGGATACAGTGTACCTATTGTATACTTGATATACACAGGGAGACAGTGTACCTATTGTATACTAGATATACACAGGGATACAGTGTACCTATTGTATATAGATATACACAGGGATACAGTGTACCTATTGTATATAGATATACACAGGGATACAGTGTACCTATTGTATACTAGATATACACAGGAAGACAGTGTACCTATTGTATACTAGATATACACAGGGATACAGTGTACCTATTGTATATAGATATACACAGGGATACAGTGTACCTATTGTATACTAGATATACACAGGGATACAGTGTACCTATTGTATACTAGATATACACAGGAAGACAGTGTATCTATTGTATACGAGATATACACAGGGAGACAGTGTACCTATTGTATACGACATATACACAGGGAGACAGTGTACCTATTGTATACTAGATATACACAGGGATACAGTGTACCTATTGTATACTAGATATACACAGGGATACAGTGTACCTATTGTATACTAGATATACACAGGAAGACAGTGTACCTATTGTATACGAGATATACACAGGGAGACAGTGTACCTATTGTATACTAGATATACACAGGAATACAGTGTACCTATTGTATACTAGATATACACAGGGAGACAGTGTACCTATTGTATACTAGATATACACAGGAAGACAGTGTACCTATTGTATACTAGATATACACAGGAAGACAGTGTACCTATTGTATACTGGATATACACAGGGATGCAGTGTACCTATTGTATACTAGATATACACAGGGATACAGTGTACCTATTGTATACTAGATATACACAGGGATACAGTGTACCTATTGTATACTAGATATACACAGGGAGACAGTGTACCTATTGTATACTAGATATACACAGGATGACAGTGTACCTATTGTATACTAGATATACACAGGGAGACAGTGTACCTATTGTATACTAGATATACACAGGGAGACAGTGTACCTATTGTATACTAGATATACACAGGAAGACAGTGTACCTATTGTATACTAGATATACACAGGGATACAGTGTACCTATTGTATACTAGATATACACAGGGAGACAGTGTACCTATTGTATACTAGATATAGACAGGAATACAGTGTACCTATTGTATACTAGATATACACAGAGAGACAGTGTACCTATTGTATACTAAATATACACAGGGAGACAGTGTACCTATTGTATACTAGATATACACAGGAAGACAGTGTACCTATTGTATACTGGATATACACAGGAAGACAGTGTACCTATTGTATACTAGATATACACAGGGAAACAGTGTACCTATTGTATACTAGATATACACAGGAAGAGAGTGTACCTATTGTATACTGGATATACACAGGAAGACAGTGTACCTATTGTATACTAGATATACACAGGGATACAGTGTACTTATTGTATATAGATATACACAGGGATACAGTGTACCTATTGTATACAAGATATACACAGGGAGACAGTGTACCTATTGTATACTAGATATACACAGGGAGACAGTGTACCTATTGTATACTAGATATACACAAGGAGACAGTGTACCTATTGTATACTAGATATACACAGGGAGACAGTGTACTTATTGTATACTAGATATACACAGGAATACAGTGTACCTATTGTATACTAGATATACACAGGAAGACAGTGTACCTATTGTATACTAAATATACACAGGGATACAGTGTACTTATTGTATACTAGATATACACAGGGATACAGTGTACCTATTGTATATAGATATACACAGGGATACAGTGTACCTATTGTATACTAGATATACACAGGGAGACAGTGTACCTATTGCATACTGGATATACACAGGGATACAGTGTACCTATTGTATACTAGATATACACAGAAATACAGTGTACCTATTGTATACTAGATATACACAGGGATACACTGTACTTATTGTATACTAGATATACACAGGGATACAGTGTACATATTGTATATAGATATACACAGGGATACAGTGTACCTATTGTATACTAGATATACACAGGGAGACAGTGTACCTATTGTATACTGGATATACACAGGGAAACAGTGTACCTATTGTATACTAGATATACACAGGAAGACAGTGTACCTATTGTATACTAGATATACACAGGAATACAGTGTACCTATTGTATACTAGATATACACAGGAAGACAGTGTACCTATTGTATACTAGATATACACAGGGATACAGTGTACCTATTGTATACTGGATATACACAGGGAGACAGTGTACCTATTGTATACTAGATATACACAGGGATACAGTGTACCTATTGTATATAGATATACACAGGGATACAGTGTCCCTATTGTATACTAGATATACACAGGAAGACAGTGTACCTATTGTATACTAGATATACACAGGGATACAGTGTACCTATTGTATATAGATATACACAGGGATACAGTGTACCTATTGTATACTAGATATACACAGGAAGACAGTGTACCTATTGTATACGAGACATACACAGGGAGACAGTGTACCTATTGTATACGAGATATACACAGGGAGACAGTGTACCTATTGTATACTAGATATACACAGGGATACAGTGTACTTATTGTATACTAGATATACACAGGGATACAGTGTACCTATTGTATACTAGATATACACAGGGTGACAGTGTACCTATTGTATACGAGATATACACAGGGAGACAGTGTACCTATTGTATACTAGATATACACAGGAAGACAGTGTACCTATTGTATATAGATATACACAGGGATACAGTGTACCTATTGTATACTAGATATACACAGGGAGACAGTGTACCTATTGTATACTAGATATACACAGGGAGACAGTGTACTTATTGTATACTAGATATACACAGGAATACAGTGTACCTATTGTATACTAGATACACACAGGAAGACAGTGTACCTATTGTATACTAGATATACACAGGGATACAGTGTACTTATTGTATACTAGATATACACAGGGATACAGTGTACCTATTGTATATAGATATACACAGGGATACAGTGTACCTATTGTATACTAGATATACACAGGGAGACAGTGTACCTATTGTATACTGGATATACACAGGGATACAGTGTACCTATTGTATACTAGATATACACAGGAAGACAGTGTACCTATTGTATACTAGATATACACAGGGAGACAGTGTACCTATTGTATACTGGATATACACAGGGATACAGTGTACCTATTGTATACTGGATATACACAGGGATACAGTGTACCTATTGTATACTAGATATACACAGGAAGACAGTGTACCTATTGTATACTAGATATACACAGGAATACAGTGTACCTATTGTATACTAGATATACACAGGAAGACAGTGTACCTATTGTATACTAGATATACACAGGGATACAGTGTACCTATTGTATACTGGATATACACAGGGAGACAGTGTACCTATTGTATACTAGATATACACAGGGATACAGTGTACCTATTGTATACTAGATATACACAGGAAGACAGTGTACCTATTGTATACTAGATATATACAGGGATACAGTGTACCTATTGTATACTAGATATACACAGGAAGACAGTGTACCTATTGTATATAGATATACACAGGGATACAGTGTACCTATTGTATACTAGATATACACAGGAAGACAGTGTACCTATTGTATACTAGATATACACAGGGATACAGTGTACTTATTGTATACTGGATATATACAGGGAGACAGTGTACTTATTGTATACTAGATATACACAGGGATACAGTGTACCTATTGTATACTAGATATACACAGGGATACAGTGTACTTATTGTATACTAGATATACACAGGAAGACAGTGTACCTATTGTATACTAGGTATACACAGGGATACAGTGTACCTATTGTATATAGATATACACAGGGATACAGTGTACCTATTGTATACTAGATATACACAGGAAGACAGTGTACCTATTGTATACTAGATATACACAGGAAGACAGTGTACCTATTGTATACTAGATATACACAGGAAGACAGTGTACCTATTGTATACAAGATATACACAGGAAGACAGTGTACCTATTGTATACTAGATATACACAGGGATACAGTGTACCTATTGTATATAGATATACACAGGGATACAGTGTACCTATTGTATACTAGATATACACAGGGAGACAGTGTACCTATTGTATACTAGATATACACAGGGATACAGTGTACCTATTGTATACTAGATATACACAGGAAGACAGTGTACCTATTGTATACTAGATATACACAGGGATACAGTGTACCTATTGTATACTAGATATACACAGGGATACAGTGTACCTATTGTATACTGGATATACACAGGGATACAGTGTACCTATTGTATACTTGATATACACAGGAAGACAGTGTACCTATTGTATACTAGATATACACAGGAAGACAGTGTACCTATTGTATACTAGATTTACACAGGGAGACAGTGTACCTATTGTATACTGGATATACACAGGGATACAGTGTACCTATTGTATACTAGATATACACAGGAAGACAGTGTACCTATTGTATACTAGATATACACAGGGAGACAGTGTACTTATTGTATACTAGATATACACAGGAATACAGTGTACCTATTGTATACTAGATATACACAGGAAGACAGTGTACCTATTGTATACTAAATATACACAGGGATACAGTGTACTTATTGTATACTAGATATACACAGGGATACAGTGTACCTATTGTATATAGATATACACAGGGATACAGTGTACCTATTGTATACTAGATATACACAGGGAGACAGTGTACCTATTGCATACTGGATATACACAGGGATACAGTGTACCTATTGTATACTAGATATACACAGAAATACAGTGTACCTATTGTATACTAGATATACACAGGGATACACTGTACTTATTGTATACTAGATATACACAGGGATACAGTGTACATATTGTATATAGATATACACAGGGATACAGTGTACCTATTGTATACTAGATATACACAGGGAGACAGTGTACCTATTGTATACTGGATATACACAGGGAAACAGTGTACCTATTGTATACTAGATATACACAGGAAGACAGTGTACCTATTGTATACTAGATATACACAGGAATACAGTGTACCTATTGTATACTAGATATACACAGGAAGACAGTGTACCTATTGTATACTAGATATACACAGGGATACAGTGTACCTATTGTATACTGGATATACACAGGGAGACAGTGTACCTATTGTATACTAGATATACACAGGGATACAGTGTACCTATTGTATATAGATATACACAGGGATACAGTGTCCCTATTGTATACTAGATATACACAGGAAGACAGTGTACCTATTGTATACTAGATATACACAGGGATACAGTGTACCTATTGTATATAGATATACACAGGGATACAGTGTACCTATTGTATACTAGATATACACAGGAAGACAGTGTACCTATTGTATACGAGACATACACAGGGAGACAGTGTACCTATTGTATATAGATATACACAGGGATACAGTGTACCTATTGTATACTAGATATACACAGGGAGACAGTGTACCTATTGCATACTGGATATACACAGGGATACAGTGTACCTATTGTATACTAGATATACACAGAAATACAGTGTACCTATTGTATACTAGATATACACAGGGATACACTGTACTTATTGTATACTAGATATACACAGGGATACAGTGTACATATTGTATATAGATATACACAGGGATACAGTGTACCTATTGTATACTAGATATACACAGGGAGACAGTGTACCTATTGTATACTGGATATACACAGGGAAACAGTGTACCTATTGTATACTAGATATACACAGGAAGACAGTGTACCTATTGTATACTAGATATACACAGGAAGACAGTGTACCTATTGTATACTAGATATACACAGGAAGACAGTGTACCTATTGTATACTAGATATACACAGGGATACAGTGTACCTATTGTATACTAGATATACACAGGGAGACAGTGTACCTATTGTATACTAGATATGCACAGGGAGACAGTGTACTTATTGTATACTAGATATACACAGGAATACAGTGTACCTATTGTATACTAGATATACACAGGAAGACAGTGTACCTAATGTATACTAGATATACACAGGGATACAGTGTACTTATTGTATACTAGATATACACAGGGATACAGTGTACCTATTGTATACTAGATATACACAGGGTGACAGTGTACCTATTGTATACGAGATATACACAGGGAGACAGTGTACCTATTGTATACTAGATATACACAGGAAGACAGTGTACCTATTGTATATAGATATACACAGGGATACAGTGTACCTATTGTATACTAGATATACACAGGGAGACAGTGTACCTATTGTATACTAGATATACACAGGGAGACAGTGTACTTATTGTATACTAGATATACACAGGAATACAGTGTACCTATTGTATACTAGATATACACAGGAAGACAGTGTACCTATTGTATACTAGATATACACAGGGATACAGTGTACTTATTGTATACTAGATATACACAGGGATACAGTGTACCTATTGTATATAGATATACACAGGGATACAGTGTACCTATTGTATACTAGATATACACAGGGAGACAGTGTACCTATTGTATACTGGATATACACAGGGATACAGTGTACCTATTGTATACTAGATATACACAGGAAGACAGTGTACCTATTGTATACTAGATATACACAGGGAGACAGTGTACCTATTGTATACTGGATATACACAGGGATACAGTGTACCTATTGTATACTGGATATACACAGGGATACAGTGTACCTATTGTATACTAGATATACACAGGAAGACAGTGTACCTATTGTATACTAGATATACACAGGAAGACAGTGTACCTATTGTATACTAGATTTACACAGGGAGACAGTGTACCTATTGTATACTGGATATACACAGGGATACAGTGTACCTATTGTATACTAGATATACACAGGAAGACAGTGTACCTATTGTATACTAGATATACACAGGGAGACAGTGTACTTATTGTATACTAGATATACACAGGAATACAGTGTACCTATTGTATACTAGATATACACAGGAAGACAGTGTACCTATTGTATACTAAATATACACAGGGATACAGTGTACTTATTGTATACTAGATATACACAGGGATACAGTGTACCTATTGTATATAGATATACACAGGGATACAGTGTACCTATTGTATACTAGATATACACAGGGAGACAGTGTACCTATTGCATACTGGATATACACAGGGATACAGTGTACCTATTGTATACTAGATATACACAGAAATACAGTGTACCTATTGTATACTAGATATACACAGGGATACACTGTACTTATTGTATACTAGATATACACAGGGATACAGTGTACATATTGTATATAGATATACACAGGGATACAGTGTACCTATTGTATACTAGATATACACAGGGAGACAGTGTACCTATTGTATACTGGATATACACAGGGAAACAGTGTACCTATTGTATACTAGATATACACAGGAAGACAGTGTACCTATTGTATACTAGATATACACAGGAATACAGTGTACCTATTGTATACTAGATATACACAGGAAGACAGTGTACCTATTGTATACTAGATATACACAGGGATACAGTGTACCTATTGTATACTGGATATACACAGGGAGACAGTGTACCTATTGTATACTAGATATACACAGGGATACAGTGTACCTATTGTATATAGATATACACAGGGATACAGTGTCCCTATTGTATACTAGATATACACAGGAAGACAGTGTACCTATTGTATACTAGATATACACAGGGATACAGTGTACCTATTGTATATAGATATACACAGGGATACAGTGTACCTATTGTATACTAGATATACACAGGAAGACAGTGTACCTATTGTATACGAGACATACACAGGGAGACAGTGTACCTATTGTATATAGATATACACAGGGATACAGTGTACCTATTGTATACTAGATATACACAGGGAGACAGTGTACCTATTGCATACTGGATATACACAGGGATACAGTGTACCTATTGTATACTAGATATACACAGAAATACAGTGTACCTATTGTATACTAGATATACACAGGGATACACTGTACTTATTGTATACTAGATATACACAGGGATACAGTGTACATATTGTATATAGATATACACAGGGATACAGTGTACCTATTGTATACTAGATATACACAGGGAGACAGTGTACCTATTGTATACTGGATATACACAGGGAAACAGTGTACCTATTGTATACTAGATATACACAGGAAGACAGTGTACCTATTGTATACTAGATATACACAGGAAGACAGTGTACCTATTGTATACTAGATATACACAGGAAGACAGTGTACCTATTGTATACTAGATATACACAGGGATACAGTGTACCTATTGTATACTAGATATACACAGGGAGACAGTGTACCTATTGTATACTAGATATGCACAGGGAGACAGTGTACTTATTGTATACTAGATATACACAGGAATACAGTGTACCTATTGTATACTAGATATACACAGGAAGACAGTGTACCTAATGTATACTAGATATACACAGGGATACAGTGTACTTATTGTATACTAGATATACACAGGGATACAGTGTACCTATTGTATACTAGATATACACAGGGTGACAGTGTACCTATTGTATACGAGATATACACAGGGAGACAGTGTACCTATTGTATACTAGATATACACAGGAAGACAGTGTACCTATTGTATATAGATATACACAGGGATACAGTGTACCTATTGTATACTAGATATACACAGGGAGACAGTGTACCTATTGTATACTAGATATACACAGGGAGACAGTGTACTTATTGTATACTAGATATACACAGGAATACAGTGTACCTATTGTATACTAGATATACACAGGAAGACAGTGTACCTATTGTATACTAGATATACACAGGGATACAGTGTACTTATTGTATACTAGATATACACAGGGATACAGTGTACCTATTGTATATAGATATACACAGGGATACAGTGTACCTATTGTATACTAGATATACACAGGGAGACAGTGTACCTATTGTATACTGGATATACACAGGGATACAGTGTACCTATTGTATACTAGATATACACAGGAAGACAGTGTACCTATTGTATACTAGATATACACAGGGAGACAGTGTACCTATTGTATACTGGATATACACAGGGATACAGTGTACCTATTGTATACTGGATATACACAGGGATACAGTGTACCTATTGTATACTAGATATACACAGGAAGACAGTGTACCTATTGTATACTAGATATACACAGGAATACAGTGTACCTATTGTATACTAGATATACACAGGAAGACAGTGTACCTATTGTATACTAGATATACACAGGGATACAGTGTACCTATTGTATACTGGATATACACAGGGAGACAGTGTACCTATTGTATACTAGATATACACAGGGATACAGTGTACCTATTGTATACTAGATATACACAGGAAGACAGTGTACCTATTGTATACTAGATATATACAGGGATACAGTGTACCTATTGTATACTAGATATACACAGGAAGACAGTGTACCTATTGTATATAGATATACACAGGGATACAGTGTACCTATTGTATACTAGATATACACAGGAAGACAGTGTACCTATTGTATACTAGATATACACAGGGATACAGTGTACTTATTGTATACTGGATATATACAGGGAGACAGTGTACTTATTGTATACTAGATATACACAGGGATACAGTGTACCTATTGTATACTAGATATACACAGGGATACAGTGTACTTATTGTATACTAGATATACACAGGAAGACAGTGTACCTATTGTATACTAGATATACACAGGGATACAGTGTACCTATTGTATATAGATATACACAGGGATACAGTGTACCTATTGTATACTAGATATACACAGGAAGACAGTGTACCTATTGTATACTAGATATACACAGGAAGACAGTGTACCTATTGTATACTAGATATACACAGGAAGACAGTGTACCTATTGTATACAAGATATACACAGGAAGACAGTGTACCTATTGTATACTAGATATACACAGGGATACAGTGTACCTATTGTATATAGATATACACAGGGATACAGTGTACCTATTGTATACTAGATATACACAGGGAGACAGTGTACCTATTGTATACTAGATATACACAGGGATACAGTGTACCTATTGTATACTAGATATACACAGGAAGACAGTGTACCTATTGTATACTAGATATACACAGGGATACAGTGTACCTATTGTATACTAGATATACACAGGGATACAGTGTACCTATTGTATACTGGATATACACAGGGATACAGTGTACCTATTGTATACTTGATATACACAGGAAGACAGTGTACCTATTGTATACTAGATATACACAGGAAGACAGTGTACCTATTGTATACTAGATTTACACAGGGAGACAGTGTACCTATTGTATACTGGATATACACAGGGATACAGTGTACCTATTGTATACTAGATATACACAGGAAGACAGTGTACCTATTGTATACTACATATACACAGGGATACAGTGTACCTATTGTATACTAGATATACACAGGAAGACAGTGTACCTATTGTATACTGAATATACACAGGGATACAGTGTACCTATTGTATATAGATATACACAGGGATACAGTGTACCTATTGTATACTAGATATACACAGGGATACAGTGTACCTATTGTATACTGGATATACACAGGAAGACAGTGTACCTATTGTATACTGGATAGACACAGGGATGGAAGAAGTTCAGTGAGCTACCTCCACTGCTGGCTGCAAAAGGCTTTTCACCCAAAATGAAAGGCAGACTGTATGATGCGTGTATACGAACAGCAATGTTACATGGTAGTGAGACTTGTGTAGATTAGAAAGAAATGGAGCCTGCATGCTCCGATGTGTAATAGTAATATACGTGAACGGCAAAACATGAATTGAGAGAGAGACTAGGCATAAGAGGAATCAAATGTTGTGTGCAGGTTCTATGATAGAAGCATCGGTAGAATTAAGCAGTTTGGTATCAAAAGTGTTAAACTGTTTTACTAGGGACTATTTACAACAAAATATGTTACACATTTGATACAACTAAGAAATGGTTTGAAACTCAGGTTGAAAACATTTTATATTTAACTTGAAACAAATATGTTAAAACACTAACATGAATTTTCTTCTATTTTTATTTCCTATATAAGTTGAAAGTGTATTGCATACTGTACTGTTTTGGTGGTATTGGCAGTATCAGTAGAAGGTTGGACGACATGCTTTACAGCAAAGAGTTACGGCCTTTTGTGGTCTGAGTTCAAATCCCACTGACGTTAACTTTGCCTTTCATCCTTACGGGGTCGATAAAATAAAGTAGCAGTAATACACTGGGATAATTGCTGGCCTAGTGCCAAAAGTAGAAACAATTATTTGTATCAGTCACTAATTTGCTACTTTTCTCAGACTTGTGAAGATTATTTTTTTTTGTAGAGGCAGCATTTACCCTCCTCCTTGTTACTCTCCACATTAGTGGGTTTTCTTGGGAGCTAACAGTATCACCCACTGCTCCATCTCTCCTTGTAGTTTACTGCTGTTGGTCCAAGGTTGTTTATTCATCCAGCAGGACCCCACTTATATTACAGCTAACCATAATATCACTATCCACCACCTGTAATCCATTCAGGCAGTTGCTACTTCTCCAATTAGAGAGATCACAACTCCAATACTACAGACATGTGGTTAGAATGTCTCAGGAAAGAATCTACAAATTGCGAGATCACAGCTCTGATACTACAGACATGTGGTTAGAATGTCTGAGGTAAGAATCTCTGAATTGAGAGATCACAGCTCTGATACTACAGACATGTGGTTAGAATGTTTCAGGAAAGAATCTCTTAACCCTTTAGCCTTCACATTAACTCTATATATACTATTATATTTTCATGATGGTTAAGTCTTTACCTCGCATAATTATCTCACATAATATCGAATCTATGAGATTTTGAAAGTATTTATTTTGAGAACAATACCTTAACATCAGTGTGAGCGACCAGTTAAAACCAGTTTCAACAGAGAGAGGTAGAGAATTCTGGCTGGTTTTGGCCGGTTTGAACATTAAAGGGTAATGTGTCTCAACAGCTAATAACTGTATACACATAGCCATGTGTATACGGGAGTTTTGCGTCTGCGTGAGTATGCAAGTTCGTACGTATGTGGGTGTGTGTATATGTGTACTTCTTGTTTTAGTTGACTTACGTCTCCGAACATTTGTGTATTTATATGTAGGTATGCGTGTGCGCTTGTTATATACGTATTTATTTACTTATATACGTTGATATAATTATTTATTTATTTGTACACAAGCATACACACACACACATATTTATATGTGCGTGGTTTTGTATACCTATGGTAAGGTTTTGCGTATGCTTGTGTATGAACGTATCTGTTTGCATGTATGTATTTATTTGTTTCTATTACTTCTGTATTGTATTTATTTACTTTGTTCTTAACTCTGTAGCGGAGATTAATTTTAGTCTACGACTTCTGCTATACCATTTACGTGGTTTTGTCTTTGCGTGCTATTGTTCTCCATGCTCCACATATGACTTATTATCTTCGTTTTTTCGTTCATTGCCAGAGAACGTCTATATGCACCACCTAAGAGAACATTAGTCTACGAACTTTTTTATACCATAAACGTGGTTCTGTCTTTGCGCGTAATTGTTTTTCACCGCTCCTATTAATGACGTATTATTCGTTTTTTCCCGTTCTTTGCCAGCGAACGTTTCCACGAACCAAAGTATCGTCTTCCTGTCTTCCTCCGGCTGCAACGTTTTTTGAAATATCCAGTTCTGCGTTTACAGATTGACTTTGTTAGTTTCAGAAGATCCCGTTAAGGGTGAAAGCAGCGATTCTTTGCTTAAACTTTAATCTGTTATTTTAATAAATATATATATATATATATATATATATACACACACATACATCATCATCATCATTTTACGTCCGCTTTTCCCTGCTTGCAAGGGTATATATATATATAAAACAATAAAGAAGGTGGACCATAACGCACTAGAGTACTCAATACTTAGGGTAGTAGAGTGGGTAATAGTAAAAGAGTCGTCACTCCGACAGCAGAACTCCGGCCGTTTTGACACCTAGATTTGAACTCAGTTCAGATCAAACTACTTTTCCTATATATATACATACATACATATATATATATATATATATATATATATATATGTATATATACACACACTTTGTTTTTGAATTTGTTTTGCAAGATTTCTCATCTGAAAACCTGTGTTGAAACAGATATTGTTATACCTTGGGAGGGTCATGTTGCCAATAAAAACACATGCAGCTTTTGGCTTTCACTTCAATTTATCATAAATTTCTGGTTGGTTCGATAACCCGATGGTTTTTATATATTGTCAAAGCTCTTTTGTCACACATTCTGTGACCTCCTCAGTGACTGGGTTTTTATTTTGTGTTCCTCTTTTGTTCTGTCCAACACCATCTTGATGGTGTAGGACAGAACAAAAGAGATACAAAATAAAAACCTAGTCACTGAGGAGGTCACAGTATGTGTGATGAAAGAGCTTTGACAATATATTAACAGCCATCCAGTTATCGAACCAATCAACCAACCAGAAATTTATAATAAATTGAAGTGAAAACCAACAGGTTTGAGTGTTTTTATTGGCAGCATGACCCTCCCAAAGTATATATTTATAAAAGATCAGAGGCCATATTCAGTTGATTCAGGTTTATTTAAAACTCCGTTATACATATTTCACTGAGGACTATCAGTTAAGATAGCCTGCGCTCTTCAGCTAGCAAAACCTAAAATAAACATCGAAAGTTCCCAAGAAACCTTTAAATTTAGAAAAATCCAATAATTTTCTTGAAAAAGATTTTCTTTTCATGAGACAGGGAGCAGCCGAATGCGTGATATTGTTTCTTTGATGGCCGGTCTCTCTCTCTATATATAAAAATGAGAAAACTCTTCATTTAGAACAGCCGTTAAAACAGATAAATGCTGTCAAAGAGAATAATAGGCAAAAATGCCTCAGAGGACAGAGACCAACAGCCAGTGGTGAACAGAGAGACAATACAAAAGGTGGGTGACAGGTAGATGATATGTCTCAGAGGACAGACACCAGTGACCAGTGGTCAACACAATCCATAAGGTGGGTGACAGGCAGAGGAAATATAGAAATCATTAAAAGAGGAGGAGGTGAAGGAGTGTGTTGGTGCATAGAAAGAAGTGACTGGAAGAAGGAAACAATGTAAGGTGATATATAAGACAACCCTACACACACATCTTCACAATCATCAGCTCTTAAACCAGTAAAATAGTTTTGCACGATTTAATTGAGAGTACCATTTTAAAATGCTGGATAATGCAACAGAAAAATATATTTTTCTGCTGGTATGATGTGTATGTGATACAGAGCACAGATAGGAGGACGGAAGGAAATAAAGGAAAGAAAATAATGGGATAGTGGACCTCAAACCAGTTTAGACAAGTTGATAATACAACCATATAAAGGCAAAAAATAATTCAAAGCTCAAATGTGATTTTATAGTCCACAGCAAGATAGGTAAAAGGCAGTTCTGAGTTTAATCCAATCAGTAAGTTTCCAATCACAATAGTTCTACAATATCACAGAGCATATATATACATGAATGAAAATAACCAGGATTAAATGACATTAAATTATTTAATTGATTTATTTAATTGAAAAGGGCGGTGGATTGGCAGTATCGGTAGAGGGTCGGACACTATGCTTTGACGCATAGTTACGGCCCTTGCCATTCTGAGTTTAAATCCCGCCGAGGTTAACTTTACCTTTTATCCTTATGGGGTCGATTAAATAAAGTACCAGTAATGCACTGGGTAATTGCTGGCCTTGTGCCAAAAGTAGAAACAATTAAATTATTTAATTGATTTACGATCGTTTCGATCAATACAACTGCTGGCTGATACGCAAATACATTCTCCACCCTGGTATTCAGACATAAACCACAGACAGACCTCAACTTAACCAACCGAACACACACATCACAAGTCACATACACAACATCCTTTTAATTACCACAATTATGTCTCATCAACTCTATCATCCTCGTTACCACTATTACATTTATTACCATTGTTATTCTTGTTAATATATTGTTTATCATGTCCTTCATTATTAAACATATCACCATGTATTAACCACTCTCACCTCACACACCACCCACCCACATGACCAGCATCTTATTACCACAATTATTTTCATTACTTTCATTGTATCAGCAACTTTATCATCAGTGGATTGGCAGTATCGGTAGAGGATCGGACGCCATGCTTTGACGTAGAGTTACGGCCCTTGCCATTCTGAGTTCAAATCCCGCCGAGGTTGACTTTGCCTTTCATCCTTACGGGGTCTATAAAATAAAGTACCAGTAATGTACTGGGTAATTGCTGGCCTTGTGCCAAAAGTAGAAACAATTATTATTACACTTACAATTATTTCCTATTACAATTAACATCTCTCATCTTACTAACCATCTCACATTCTTTATACCACCATATATTCCTGTAGGATATTTCTCTGTATTACTGGTACATATATACTTGTGTCTATTGCTACACGCAGACGTGTGTCCCCGGGCCTATGGGCAGGTATATATATATGTACATGTCTACAGACATATACGCATGGCTGTATGTCTGTAGCTATGTATACTCTGTATATGAGTGTGTGTGTATGTGTGTATAAGTTAGCACATAGTTAGTGTAGCAACTAATTCATTTATTCATTTCACACACTAGCCACAGTCCTTTATCTCATTTCTAGCATCACAGACCCCTATAATATATATTGTTTACATACTAACCACACCACAGAAATGTTAGATCCCCTATCCCCTACATTCTCATACTTATTCCTCATAGTATTCTTATCCTTAACTTATGTTTAATTTACTTTTATTTATTGTTATTTTTATTCCTCTCTAACAAACCTCTGACCAACCGAAACCCTTTAGTACAGCACCGTACACTTTCATCTCCCAATCACATATTGCCTATAACCACTGCTACAATCTCACCCAGCACCCTCAATTCACTACATAAATGCCATAATGTCTATGAAAGAGCCAAAACCCCCTACACCCCATTTCTTCATTATAATCCTCCCCCTCACCCAAACATTCCTTCTAGCAAAACTACCAATCAAAACAAACTTTAACTGACCACCATAAATAAATGTGAATCGTTATATATTATTTCTACACCCTTAGAAGTTCATTGTGTCATTACCACAACAAAGTCAGACGAGCTTTTGATTCCAGAGTTGGGCTAGATCAATACAGATCGAACCTTGAGCTGATCAATAGAGAAATGCACATCACTACTCAATAAATGTAACAAATCATCCTTTTTATTATTATAAATATTATAAATATTATATATATATGTAAATATGTTTATTTTCTAGGGCGGGTAAAATTTCCGAGATCCATGGATGAGTTCTCTCCAGCGGTCTCTGTCCTTCATCATTGCCGCCATGTTCTGCGTTTCTCGAAGACCGGTGTCTGTCGTTAGGGCATCAATATATGCCAACCTCAATCTCCCTCTTCTAGTATGTCTGTGTAGGGACTCCCACAGAACCACTGAGTGCAGTGTCAACTCTGGATGTCGGTGAGCATGTCCAGCTAACCTCAGTCTCCTCTGTGTCACTTTCGAGCTGACTTTTGGGAGGCTCCCATACAGCTCTGAGTTCTTTATCCTCAATGTATACTGATTAATGTTCAGAGCCATCCTCAGCATTCTCATGTAGCACCCATCCACCATCTGAATGAGTTTCTTGGTCAGTGTCCAAGTCTCAGACCCGTACAGCAGCACAGACTCCACTGTAGCAACAAAGAGATGGATCTTCAGGTCTTTACTAAGATCCAGCTTTCACTCTGACCTTAAACTGTGACATGCTGTCCAGGCTTTGCTCTTCCTCTCAACCACATCATCTTCTGTGTTCCCAATCTTTGCTCCCAGATACAGAAAGTCCTCAACCAACTCTAGCGACTTCCTGCTTACATTAGTAATCTTCTCTGGCTTCTTAATGTTCTCTACCAGATACTTCGTCTTAATCTCATTCATTTTCAGCCCCACACTCATCAATACAGTCTCCACTTCCTGCATCAACTCCTCTGCCTCCTTCACTGTATTTGTCACCAAAACTATGTTGTAAGCAAATTCAGCATCTGATATCTTTTTAACCTAAACTCTCCTGCTCTGAGCCGGTGCTACAGTAAAGCCAGAGTCCTGGTGTTTCTCCAGTGTGAGATGCATACAATAGTCCACTACGATGATAAACAGGTAGGGAGCCAATGTATCTCCCTGGAGCACTCCAGCCAGTATCTCACAGAACTCCGTCATCCTGTCAGGTGTAATGACTTGGGCTTTGGTGTAGAGCAGTGATATCAGGTCCACTATCTTCTTGGGGATTCCATAAGCCTGTAATATCTTCATCAGGCAGTGACGGTCCACAGAATCAAAGGCCTTCCTAAAGTCAATGAAAACCATGACCGCAGGAAGGCACTTTGCTCTAGCTCCCTCTAATATCCTCCTCAGCATCAGGATGTGACTGGTGGTTGATCTACCCTCTCTGAAGCCATTCTGGTTGTCCCTGAGCTTCTTCTCCATCTCAGGCTGGATCCTGTTAAGAATCATCCTGTTGAGGGTCTTTGCCACAAGTGACGTCAGTGAGATCCCCCTGTAGTTGTTGGTGTTAGAGAGATCTCCCTTCTTTGGCACTGGGACGATGTTACTGATCCTCCACTGATTCGGGGCAACTCCTTTCTCCAGTGCATGGTTACAGACCCCCAGGATGATATCATCAAAATCACACCTCTTCATCACCTCCGATGATCCTCTCCATGAGCCTTGCCCTCCTTGATCTTCCTCTTGGCTCTCTTAAGCTCCTCTCTGGCAAAGGGTCCAGTCTCAATATTCAGTTCCTTGAACATCTGTCTGATCTCCCCAGTGTTCTGGGCTGTGGAAGGTGGGTCTCCTAGTAGGGTCTTAAAATGGTACTGCAACTTCCTCTTCCTATCCTCTGGCCCTGTTCCCTGGATCTGACTCGAACAGCTTCTCTTCCTTCCTGTTTGTTATCTGCTCTCTTTATCTGTCATCCAGCTCTCTTTACACCTAAACCCGTCAATCGCTCTCTCTACACTTTTGATCTTCTCTATCAGTGCCTCCTCTCTGGCCTCAGTGGAAGTGGTACAGAGTTCTTCCCTCATTACCTCCATATTCTCCTTTCTCTCCTCCGTAGGATCAGCATGGAATTGGTCCTTGGCAGCTCTTAGGTGTTCTCTGGCTGCACCAGGGCCTCACTTTCTTCTGCCACTGCAGTGGTGAAGTACCCGTACCTCCTCGTCATACTCTCCTCAGTCTCTCCAATCTCTCTCTCCTCTGTCTCTCCACACAGAGCACTGAACCTGTTCTTCACTTCTACTGTGTACCTCTCCCATAGCCTATCATCTTCCTTGAAAGCTCCCCAGGTATAGATTGCTCTCCGGGGCTGGGCCTTACTCTTTCTGAAGCTCACCCGGGCCTCACTCCTAACAAGCCGGTGATCACTGAAATAACTGAGGGTTCTGTGTATGACATTAAGCTGCATCCAGTTTAAGGTTTGAGAGCTGTGAGGAATGTGGAGTTACCCGATAGTTGTCATCATTTCAAGGTCTGTTCTGGCCCGGAGTTCCATTTATGGGTTAAATAATTACTCAAGTGGTGCCGGTAAGGTATTATCAGCCATTGAAAAGAACCATGGAGAGTGTATTTAACAGCACTAGGGTTAGAGCTCCTAACTACACTGTCAAGGAGCAGCCTGGTTGTTATGGCTCCATTGGTTTAAAGCTGCAGGGAGGGCCAGTGGATGGTGGATCAGCTGTCTCTGAGACACAGTATAAAAATACAAAAAACTCAGTTTTGTCCTGCAGAAGAGTAATTAAAATGGGCACTCTGAATGTGAGGACTGATCAGACGCTGGAGAAGAGAGAGGAGTTTGGTCATCTGTTCAAGGAGAGTGGTATGCAGATCCTTGCGATCCAAGAACACAGGATCCTACATGATGAGCCCGTGAAGAGAGTGATGATTGGGAAGAGGAGCCAGATCATCACCACATCAGCTGTGAGGAACACAACTGGTGCTGCAGTAGGAGGTGAAGGTTTTGTGTTGAGTACAAGAGCCAACCTATTAGTGAGGGTGATCATACATGTCTCCCCACGAGTTTTGAGGGTGGCCTTCAGTGGAAACCTAACACTAACAGTCATCTCAACCTATAGTCCAACCAAGGGAGACAGTGATGTGACTGCAGAGGAATTTCATGAGGAAGTGTGTAGAGCTCTCAACACCACACCAGCTCTTAACATTCTGCTTGTTCTGGGTGACTTCAATGCACATATGATATGCACCTGACCAAGTACCAGATTGATTTCATTCTGGTTAGGAGGAAGTGGCAGAATAATGTTCTGAACACAACCTCACAGTTATATATATATGCTACCCCACCACCATCAACATTACTACTACTGCTGCTGGAGCTACTACCCATGTAAATAACTACCTGTCTCAACCCTTCTCACCCTCCACCCACTCATTCACAAACATATACCACTACACCAGATTCAACCTGACAAATAGATTCAACTCCATTTTGTGTCCTCACACCTGGCAGGTGTTTCTTGTGAAATTTGAGATGTTTCTTTTCTTTTTCTGCTACGTCTTCCATATTGTTGGCTATTTATATCAGTGTATTAGGTTATGGAAAAGATACACTCTATCTCTGTGTTATAGGTGGTAACTAAAGGGGTTGGTGTCAGGAAGGGCATCTAGCTGTAAAACTTACCCACGATTGAGTAAGAAGTAAATCGGGTGGATAACTCTTTCTTGAACATAGAAAAGTCCTTAAAATGCTTATGCATACATACACGCACATGCACATATGAAAGTTTTATTATTAAAAATCAATGGACTTACAAATGTTTCACTGGACTAACAGGAATGAAGAGTACATTTCGGTAAGAATAACATTAGAGTCAATTAAATACAAAATGTTCATTAGTCCATTCAATGTTTTGATAATAATCCTTGTCTAAACTTTCATCTTTTATATATGTTCTCTGTGAAATTATAACACAACTGTGATTGGAAATTTACCTGTTGGATTAAACTTTGGACTGTTTATTACCTATCTTCACCATATATACTGTTGCATTATCAACTCATTTGAACTGGTTGATATATTCACATATACTTCTTATATATACTATATATATACATATATACACAAATACTATATATATACATATATACACACATACTATATATATATATATATATATGGTGGCTGCCAACTCGTTTTCGAGTACGGCCACTACTTTATATCCATGTAGGAGAACCCCTACCGATGCGCTGAACGAGTGTGACTTTTTAGTCCAGCCAGCGAGTTGAAAACTCTGGTACAAACACTACACCTGTGACAATTATTGACACACAGTGCTGGGCCCATGGTACCATGTGATGACAAGTGCAGAGAGATCTCCAGATATAAAGCAATGCCTGTGCCGTGAAGCTTTTATAGTGAGCAAAGGCACTGCACAAAGCCAGTCCCACTCTCTTAACCAAGATGATATTTACCAAAAAGAAGAACAAGTCAACATCATTGGAAACCATCAGTGCTGCAGGTGTTATATCAGAGTTTTCCTTCTAGAATTCTGCCTTGACAAAGGCTAAGGGGTCATCTCTCCCGGTGATTTTGGATGGCCATTGACTCTTAAGAGCTCCTTTGCCCTTTGACAGGTTTTGTTTTTAGTCCTGCAGGATGTCCAAAGTCACCCTCCTCACCAAGAAACCTTGGTGGGGTTGCCAGTTTAGTCGCCAACGACCTGACCATGAGACAGGTTGTACTGGGATACATGTTACCAGTAGCACCAACTGGTGACCTGACATATATATATATATGGTGGTGGCTGCCAACTCGTTTTCGAGTACGGCCACTACTTTATATCCATGTAGGAGAACCCCTACCGATGCGCTGAACGAGTGTGACTTTTTAGTCCAGCCAGTGACTTGAAAACTCTGGTACAAACACTACACTTGTGACAATTATTGACACATAGTTCTGGGCCCATGGTACCATGTGACGACAAGTGCAAAGAGATCTCCAGATATAAAGAAATGCCTGTGCCGTGAAGCTTTTATAGTGAGCAAAGGCACTGCACAAAGCCAGTCCTACTCTCTTAACCAAGATGATATTTACCAAAAAGAACAAGTCAACATCATTGGATACCATCAGGGTATGTGTGTATACATATATACACACATACTTCTTACTAGTTAGGCAGCGGGACAGGCAGATGGTGTCAAATACCAAGGCATACTCTGGGGAAGAATGTACCCCACAGCATAGGTTAGTCGTTAGTGATATCTGAGTAAGCAAGAGATGGAATGAGACATACAGGAAGGTGTGGAGAAGAAAGGTCTGGAAGCTAAAAGACCTTTCACTAAAATACAAATTTAGGAAAGCCCTTCAAGATGTGTATGATGAAAAAGAGGACGATTTAGAGACGTAGGACAGATAATAACTGGAATTTCTTACATGACAACTTGCTGCAGGCTAGTGATGAAACTTGTGGCTGGAGCAGAGCTTGAACCAGACAGAGAGTGACCTGGTGGTGGAACAGCATGGTAGATAGAGCCATTAGAGACAAAAGACTAGCATGGAAGGCTTGGAAAAAGGGTGGGAGGTAGAGAAGGATATACAGCCGCTAAGAGAGAAGCTAGATGTCAGGTGTACTTAGCACACAGAGAGGCTGAGAGTAGGAGGTTTGCCAATGTTCTGCGACGGGAAGATCAGAGCGTTCTGTGTTCCACATTGCAAGGCAGTGTGTCAATGAAAATCAGGATGTTGTTGGAGATAAATGTGTCCGGAATGATGCCGGTGTACTTAGTGTCACGAATGATCAGAAAAAGGAGGCCTGGAAATGTCATTATGAGAGACTGATGAATGTGGACCATGAATGGGAGAGAGAGAAATTACCCTCAGTAGATCAAACAGAGGGACCAGCTATGGAGATTGATGAATATAGGGTCTAAGAGGCGATTAAGGAAATGAAAAATGGTAAGGCTGCTGGACCATCAGGGATAGTTGCTGAGATGTTGAAGGCATCAGAAGTAGGCACTAAACTGGTTGCACACATCATCAATCAGGCTATATATGGTGGTGTCATACCCAAAGACTGGTGCAGCAGTATTCTCATAAATTGCTACAAAGGTAAAGGGGATGCTCTGGAGAGGAGCAATTATAGGGGTATAAAACTGATGGATCAGGTTATGAAAGTGGCAGAAAGGATATTAGCACAACTAATTAGAGAAAGGGTCAAATTAGATGAGATGCAGTTTGGTTTTGTGTCTGTGAAAAGTACAACAGATGCCCTCTTCTTGGTGAGACAATTACAAGAGAGGTTCTTAGAGAAAAATAAGCCACTATACTTAGCCTTTGTTGACCTAGAGAAGGCCTTTGATAGGGTACCCCGATCTGTCATCTGGTGGTCCCTAAGGAAACTAGGTGTTGAGGAATGGCTTGTGAGTACAGTGAAAACTTTGTACAGAGGTACTGTCAGTAAAGTCAGAGTAGGAATGGAGTTTAGTGAGGAATTCCAGATACAAGTAAGAGTACATCAAGGTTTGGTCCTCAGCCCGCTCTTGTTCATTATAGTCCTCCAAGCCATAACAGAGGAGTTTAAGACTGGCTGTCCATGGGAACTTCTCTATGCTGACGATCTGGTTCTTATAGCAGAATCAGTAGTGGAGCTAGAGAATAAATTCTGGCTATGGAAACAGCAGTTGGAAGCAAGAGGACTAAGAGTGAACCTCGCTAAGACAAACGTGTTGATGAGTAGAAAAGAGGACAAAACTCTGATTCCGTCAGGGAAATGGCCATGTTCGATATGCAGAAAAGGAACTGGCATAAATTCAATAAGATGCACGATCATGGTGGAGATGACGAAGGACCATGACAAGTGGAGAGATGCTGTGCTGAATAAGACCCGTCCCACCCTTGCAAGCAGGGAAAAGCAGATGTAACATGATGATGATGATGATGACATACACAATATATATATAAATATTTGTGTGTGTGTTATTTAAAAATGAAGAGAGAGTTCCATTTATTATATATGTGAATGTTATATATGATAAACCAAAGTCTGGAAATAGAACCTTAACTTTGTTTTTAATAACATAACAATACTATGTTGGATACCATACAAGTAATATCAATTCTTACTTATATGGACACAGCAGATGTGGAATGCTTATGCATGATTACACCATAATGTGTTGATTGTGAAGATTATCTAACACATATATTTAAACAAATCATCATCCTCATCATCATTACCGTTTTACGTTGATTCTTCCATGTTAGCATGGGGTAAATGGGTTGTCCTGTCATGGGCAGTGTCCAGTTGGCTGACCTTGTCTTGCTCATACAGAACTGATTAAGGCTCGATTTCTACAGTTTGATGCCCTTCCTAACACCAACCTCATTTACAGTGAGTGCTGGGTGCTTTTTTGCCGTGGCACCTCCACGACCACTTTGCAGTGGGAGGGAGTGGGGGCATATTGTCTATATGCTTCAGCTTCAGTTTGTTCCTGTCGGAAGTCGGGTCTTCTGTATTACTGCGTGACACCAGAGGTCTCGGTCCTGTCATCGTCTTTGAGTGGTGCAATTGGGTAGGTCCGCTTTTATCACCTCATCCCAGGTCTTCTTGGGTCTCCCCACTCCGCGGTTTCCATTGACTTCTAGTGCTCTGCACCTTTTATACAACTGTCATCTTTCATACACATCACATGTCCATACCAACACAACCTCCTCTCCTGCACACAGCATTTGATTCCTCTTATACTCAGTCTCTCTCTCATGCTTTGCCGTTCACGTATATTACTATTACACATCCATCGGAGCATGCAAGCTTCGGTTCTTTCTAAACTCCGCAAGTCTTCCACAGACAGCGCCCAGGTCTTACTACCATGTAACATTGGTGTTCATATACACGCATCATACAGTCTGGTTCTACCATAGATTCAGCTAAGAATCTAAGATCATCCGCATACAGAAGTTTCCATGGGCATCCAGTCTGAAAATCCTGTTATTTCCTGCAATATTATAATAAAGAGGAGAGGGCTAAGAACAGAGCCCTGGTGGACACCGACCTGTATGCTAAATTCCTCGCTATAGTCATTGTTAACCCTAACTTTGCTGATTGCTCCCCTATACATGGCTACAGAAAATAGTCTAATATGCAGACGTATGAACCTAAATATTTAAATAGAGTGTAGATGTATGTGTATATATATATGTATACACATACAGTGTAGCCCCCTCATTCGTGGTCCCCATTATTCACAGAATTTTCCTCAGAACCTAACTAATAATTGTTCGTGGAAACCACCACATATTTGCGGAATTGTAAATATCTTCCGTGATTTGTTTTATGGCTTTTTTCATGGCAATATATATTTTTTAACACTAAATTATTAACAATTTACCATATTTACTGGCCTATTGGATGCCCCTTCGTATAAGACGTTCCTTCTTTATTTTATTATATTTTACATTATATTTTGACGCTTATAGGCATTTTTATGGACCACGTCCAATATTCGTGGGTTTTCACTCTTCGTGGGTGTTCTAGGAACGCAATCCCTGTAAATACAGGGGGGGGGGGGTGACAACTATATATATAAATCATTTTTATGCCTGTGTTTGCACATTTGCATGGGTTAGGTGTGTCCTTTTCAGCACAATATCTCTCTACTCATTGTTTTCCTTCATCATCTCCTCTGTGTGTTTCAGCTTTCACCACTTCCACCCAAGTCTTCCTTAGCCTTCCTCTAATGTGCCTTCTTTCTACTAGGATTCCTTGGGCCTTTTTTACCCAGCAATCATCATCCGTGTGCATCACATGTCCATACCAATCTATAACTGTGTTAAAACTTATAACTTAACAGTTCAACAAAAAGAGATTGATAAAATGAATATGAAACTGGAAAAATAAAAAATGGTGTTTATATGATCAACTAAGCCCCTTCAACGCAGCACTCCATCATGGCCACATACACACATATACACATACATACACACATACATACATATACATACACATACACACACACACACATATATACACTTAACACATATACACATGCACACACACAATATGTTACATGGCATAGTTATGGTTTCACACACATCTATCTCTGGCAGCAGATGTGTTTATGCAGCAGGCATAGCTCACCTGTGCAAGTAAAAGTGAACAAACAAGGCCACCACCACCATCACCACCAATGCCAATCATCACCACATCACCACCACCCCCAACACCATCACCACAACCACCATCATAAACACCACTACCACAATGAGCCTAACAATCACTCCACCGCTATAGTAAACACCACCACCTCCACCTTTATTTGGGTCAGTAGTTCACTCCATAAACTGAAATGAAAACAACTCATTTGAGAGAGCAGTCATACTGAATTAAAACTGATTTTGTGTACAAGGATACTTAATTCACTGACAATAACCCCCTTGAGTGCTGGGGTCATGAAAAATACTCCCAGTACACCCTGTAATATAGTTGGTGTTCGGAAGGATATTTAGTCATAGAAAATCAAGCCCAAACAGATCTGTATGAGCAAAATGTAGCTTCATAAGACAACTCAATGAATTTACGCATATATATATATACAATACAACGGGAGGAAACATAATAGCACCACTGACGAGTTTGCAGATGTGCAACGAAAGAACTTTGTTAGACTATATATATGTGTTAGTGTCTATATTATATCTGTATTTTTTACCGTTGGTCAGTCAATGGTAACATTGAGGACCAAATAAATTAAATTAACAGATATAAAAGACACAGAAGTGAAAACCAACCAAACAGTGAGTGTGTTCTGTTATTAATTCTGGCAATATTATTACACAAATATGACCCTCCCCTAGTATATATATATATATATATATATATACACATATATATATAGAGAGAGAGAGAAGTTGGGTTTGAGGAATCCGAGGTGGTGTGCAGGAGAAAAGACTGCATTGGTATGAACATGTGATGCACATGAATGATGATCAATGAGTGAAGAAATGCCAGGAAATGTCAGTGGATGGAAGCTGCAGTAGAGGTAGACCAAGGGAGACCTGGGTGGAAGTGGTGAGAGCTGACCTCAAATTGCTGAGCCTCGCAGATGACAAAAGAACACAGCAAGAGGAAAGATGCTGTGTTGAAAAAGACATGTCTAACTCATGGTACAACGGATGCAAAAATGAGGATGATGATGATATATATATTTCACTTGTTTGGGAGTTAAACCCTAAATTGACAGTCACAATATTGTTTAGGTTTAACATCCAAACAAGCAAAAAATAGTTTTATTAGTGTTTGTATATTATCTATCTCTTCTGCCTTTTCTTTCCACTTGGTTAATATGTTGGGCCTGGTCAATATCTCTTCTTTTCAGTTGCAGCTCAATGGTTGGCAGTATATTTATCTCATTTGTGTCGAAAAACTAACCCTTTTGTCCTTTGTCCCATTTTTACTGTACCGTGTGCACTTGAACCAGTTGTATTGATCTTAACCCTTTAGCATTTAAACCAGCCGTATCCGGTCAGAACTCTATCATCTCTTTCTGTTCAAACTGGCTCTAACTTGCTACTCATACTGACTTTAAGGTATTGTTCTCAAAATAAATAACATCAAAATCTCATAGATTTGATATTATGTGAGGTAAAGCCTTTACTGTGAAAATACAATAGTATATATAGAGTAATGTAAATGTTATGTGAGATATTATGTGAGGTAAAGCCTTTACTGTGAAAATACAATAGTATATATAGAGTAATGTAAATGTTATGTGAGATATTATGTGAGGTAAAGCCTTTACTGTGAAAATACAATAGTATATATAGAGTAATGTAAATGTTATGTGAGATATTATGTGAGGTAAAGCCTTTACTGTGAAAATACAATAGTATATATAGAGTAATGTAAATGTTATGCGAGATATTATGTGAGGTAAAGCCTTTACTGTGAAAATACAATAGTATATATAGAGTAATGTAAATGTTATGTGAGATATTATGTGAGGTAAAGCCTTTACTGTGAAAATACAATAGTATATATAGAGTAATGTAAATGTTATGTGAGATATTATGTGAGGTAAAGCCTTTACTGTGAAAATATAATAGTATATATAGAGTAATGTAAATGTTATGTGAGATATTATGTGAGGTAAAGCCTTTACTGTGAAAATACAATAGTATATATAGAGTAATGTAAATGTTATGTGAAGTATTATGTGAGGTAAAGTCTTTACTGTGACAATACAATAGTATATATAGAGTAATGTAAATGTTATGTGAGATAGTATGTGAGGTAAAGCCTTTACTGTGAAAATACAATAGTATATATAGAGTAATGTAAATGTTATGTGAGATAGTATGTGAGGTAAAGCATTTACTGTGACAATACAATAGTATATATAGAGTAATGTAAATGTTATGTGAGATATTAGGTGAGGTAAAGCCTTTACTGTGAGAATACAATAGTATATATAGAGTAATGTAAATGTTATGAGATACTATGTGAGGAAAAGCCTTTACCATAAAAATACAATAGTATATATAGAGTAATGTAAATTTTATGTGAGATATTATGTGAGGTAAAGCCTTTACTGTGAAAATACAATAGTATATATAGAATAATGTAAATGTTATGTGAGATATTATGTGAGGTAAAGCCTTTACTGTGACAATACAATAGTATATATAGAATAATGTAAATGTTATGTGAGATATTATGTAAGGTAAAACCTTTACTGTGAAAATACAATAGTATATATAGAGTAATGTAAATGTTATGTGAGATATTATGTGAGGTAAAGCCTTTACTGTGACAATACAATAGTATATATAGAATAATGTAAATGTTATGTGAGATATTATGTAAGGTAAAGCCTTTACTGTGAAAATACAATAGTATATATAGAGTAATGTAAATGTTATGTGAGATATTATGTGAGGTAAAGCCTTTACTGTGAAAATACAATAGTATATATAAAGTAATGTAGATGTTATGTGAGATATTATGTGAGGTAAAGCCTTTACTGTGAAAATACAATAGTATATATAGAGTAATGTAAATGTTATGTGAGGTAAAGTAACTAAACAACATATCTTTAGCAATCAACTGATGAGTTGGGATTGATGTGTTCGTTTTTTCGTCGTTTTCACCCATGTTTTATATATAATTTATAAACCTACGTTGTGGGGTGTTGTGGGGTGATATGTTGTGGGAGTGTTATGTTTTGGGGGTGTTATGCTGCAGGGGGGGGTGTATGTTGTGGGGGCATATTTTGTGGGGTGTTATGTTGTGGGGGGGGGGGGGGGGGGGTATGTTGTGGGGTGTTATGTATTTGATCTTGTTGAGACGGACACTTGTTAAATTACAGCCATTAGTTTCACTTTGATGGTTGGTCCTCCTGTAAATATTGTAGAAAATTACTTGTAACATTTACAGTTTATTATATATATCATATACTTTATTGTTCATATACTTTATTGTTTAGACATTAGCTTCAATGTTTAGTTGTTTACATTAACAACACTCAGTTTTCAGCTTGTTGTAATTTGTGAGGAAACATTTAAACATAATCTGCTTTCTATTGAAATTGTTTACTATCTACTCTTTCACTCTAATACATAAGTCAGTAATGTTGTCGTTTTTATTCACTCTGATGTGTGTGTGTGTAAAACAACATAGGGTAAAAGCATTATTCTGGTTTGTCATCTTTTTACCTCAGTTCCATCTTTATATCCACATTGAGTCTCTTTGTAGTTGAGTCTAGGGAATGACTGTATAAGTGTTGTTGGTGCTACAGCAAAAAGCACTCAGTATGCTGTAAAGTGGTTGTTATAGCAAGAACATTCAGCTATAGAAACCAAGGCAGATATGTCGAAGATATGACACTTTCCTAGTGCTGGTGCCACAATATAGTTCACACTGTAAATTGGTTTGATGTAGGTCAGGATTTTTTCTGCTCCATGTATTAAGGGCAGTGTTTAGCTAAGTTCCTATGCTAATTAATTTCACTGTGCTACACTGGAGTGTAGTTTAGTGGTTAGATTGTTGGATTGACAACTGTGAAGTTTGATTCTCTGACCAAGCAATGTGTTGTATTCTTGAGCAAGATACTTTATTTCATGTTGCTCCAATTTACTCAGCTGTAGAAATGAGTTGTGACATCACTGGTGCCAAGCTGTATCAGCCTTCACCTTTCCCTTGGACATCATATATTGTAGATATATAGAGTTTATAGTGTATATATAGCAGATATATAGAGTATATATACAGAATATGTTGTTATATCACTGGTGTCAGCTGTATCAGACTTTGCCTTTTCCTTGGACAATATCATATATAGTAGATACAAACTTAAACCTACAGTCAGTAGGTTAACCCAATATACACCCCACCTCATAACCCCTACTCCATCCTCCCACACCACCCTTTCTCTGTAAAGTTACGTTGGTACCACAGAACATCCAACCTACACTGTAAAGTGGTTGTGTAGGTGTCATGACAAAAAGCACCCAGTCCACACTGTAAAGTGGTCATGTAGGTGACACGGTAAAAAGGCTCCTAGTCCATACTGTAAATGTGGTTAGTGTTAGGAAGGGCATCCAGCTGTAGAATTACTAGCCAGAAACATTTCTGTATGAGTGAGACATGGTCACCCAACCAATCTTGCCTCAAGTGGGACAAACCCATCTAACCCATTCTAGCGTGGAAGATAGACGTTAAACAATGGTGATGATGATGATGATATATATATATATATATATTAGTTGCAACATCACTGGTGCCAAGCTGTATCAACCTTCACCTTTCCCTTGAACAACATCAGTGACATAGAGAAGGGTATGTACAGGTGACTGCTGATCTTCCACACCTTGCCTGGGCATGTATGGGGAAATTTCTAGGTGCAAAATCCATTGTCATTTGTGACCGATGGGGTTCGTCAACCTTTGGTCACTACACAGGACTGGACTATTGCCAACATTTAACCAATCAAACTATTTTTCAGTTGTTGTCCTATTAAGTCCATTAATCATGACATGTTCTTGTATCTGCTTACTGTTGAATGTCATGTTGGAAAATAAGTGTGTGTGTGTATATATGTGTGTAGGAGTGTGGGTGTATGTGTGTATAGGAATGTTGGTAGGTGTGTTTGCGTATGTGTATAAGCAGGCGTGTGTATGTCTGTGTATAGAAGTGTGTGTGTGGGGGGGGGGGTCATATAAGCAGGTGTGTGTGTATAGGAGTGTGTAGGTGTTTGTGTATGTGTGTAGTGAGGTGTATGTGTATAGGCAGGTTTGTGTGTGTGTGTTTATATGTTTATATGTGTATGTATGTATGTGTATGTATAAGTGGATTTTGTGCATGTGTGTAATGATGTGCATATATGTATGTATGTGCATGTGTGGGTGTGTATCGGTGTGTTTATGTGTATAAATGTGTGCATCTGTGTGTGCATGTGTATGTGCAACTGTATGTATTAATGTATGAATGTGCATGTGTGTGTATATGAGTATGCACGTATGTATATGTAAGTGGATGTATGTGTATGAGTATATGTTTGTGTCTATGTATGTGCATATGTGCATGTATATGTATGTTCATGTATGCGTGTGTGTATGTGCGCATGTGCTTGTGTTTATGAATGTGTATGTGCATGTGTGTATATGCGAGTGTGTGTGTGTGCATGTTCATGTGTGTATATGTATGTATGTGCACCTGTATATGTGAATGTATGTGCATGTGTGTGTGTGTATGAATGTGCATGCATGTATATGTATGTGCATATGTGTGTGTATGTATGTGTATATATGTATGTATTTGCAAGTGTGTGTATATGTGTGAATGTATGTGTATGATGGTTGTGGTGCTGTACAACAACCACAACTCAATGTAATTTTCCCACAACCATTAATGTAAAACACTAAAATAAACAATTTCGATTTTAATAAATCTAATATTTGCATTTTATAGAAATTATTTCCTTCCCTTATTTTATAACTAACCCCGTGAAATACTTAAAGTCTGAGTCACTATTAAAGAACAGTTGGAATTCCAATGTTTCAGATGGTGTGGTTATGTTTTAAAGAAATGTTCTTAATAATTCAGATGTTTAGAATGTATATATATATATTTATATATATATATATATATATATATATATATAAATTTTAGTACAGCATTAATGAAACTTTAGATTGCGGCCAAGCTAATGAATGCAAATTTGATATGTAGCTTTAGCACTCGGATGGGGAAAAGAACCCCAGAGTAATAATAATACGTTTAGACAGCTTAGCAAATCAAATATAGCGATCGGCAGTCCAGCCGCATCACCAGAGCAACGAAAATACAGGACTCAGGAAAAGATATACAGGAGGTATACATCTGAGAGTGGTGACTAATCTCTCAGAGGCTGAGGTCACAAGAGCAGTTAAAGAGCTCAAATGTGGCAAAGCCACAGGGGAAGATGAAATCTGGCCTGAGATATTAAAAGCCTTAAATAGAGAAAGTATTCTCTGGTGTTGGGTGGCCTGGATCTCTGAAAGGGCACGTAACTAATGGCAATTGGGAGTGATAATCCCAATTTTCAAAAAGGGAGACAAGAAAGATTGTTCCAATTACAGAGGGATCTCATTATTAAGCCTTCCCAGTAAAGTCTATGTAAGTGTCTGGCAAAGATGCAGGGAGATTGTCGAGTGCAGACAAACAGTGTGGTTTTTGACAGAAGGTGGTCTTTGACTTGCACTTGATAAGTTTGATACTAAGTGCTGAATGACTTGAAAATCAATGCTGTGAAACCTAAGACACTTGTCCACTTAATGTGAATGGAGTTCCACTGAATCAGTTCAAGTATCTTAGGACCATGTTCACGAGTGATGGAAGGTAGGAGACTGCTGCATTAATGTGCCATTCAGTAATCAGAAGAAGTGAGGTAAGTGTAAAAGCTAAACTTGCTGTCTTCAATTCATGCCAATCCTTACCTATGGTCATGAATTTTAGGCAATGACCAAAAGAATACGATCGTGAATACAAGCAGCCATAATAGAGTTCGTCCAAAGGGTGTTTAGAGTAACGTTACTCGATAGAGTACATAGCTCAGATATCAGAGAGTCACTCCAGGTAGAGTTGCTACTTCTCTGATTTGAGAATTTCTCAGGAAAGAATTGTAGGACAGATTTTATGGGCAAAACCAAGCGGCAGGAGAACCAGGGGTAGACCCCGAGCAAGATGGTTGGACAACATCCATGAGCTTGGCTGCTCTCACTGAAAAGTTTTTATGAAATTTCCTTTTTTATAGGTTTTACCGTCTGATGAGCTCAAGCTATCATAACTGATAGTCCTCAGCAAAATATGTATAATAGAGTTTTAAATAAACCTGAACTAACTGAATATGGCCTATCTTTTATTGATATATAATACTCTGGCTTGCACCTTTATACAGCTCGTTGAGTGCTTCCTTTTATCTACTTCACAACCGATAGACCTTAATGTGGTCCACACATCCCTGTTCTCTTAACTCCATACTATATGTGTGTGTGTGTGTGTGTAAAATGGTGATGATGATGATGGTGATATATATATATATCATCATCACCATTTTACGTCCATTTCTCCACGCTAGCATGGGTTATATCTATATATATATACATGGGTTATATATACATACATATATATATACATACATACATATATATATATATACATATATATATATATATACATGGGTTATATATACATATATATATATATATATATACATGGGCTATATATACATACATACATATATATATATCTGGTGATTCTATAGACATGTTTTATGATATATATATATCATCATCATCGTTTAACGTCCATGTTCCACGCTTGCATGGGTTTGGACGGGAATTGTCCCACTTGAGGCAAGAGTGGTTGTCTTGCTCGCATAGGACCGTCTGGCAGGTTTTCTACAGCTGGGTGTCCTTCCTAACACCAACCACATTTACAGTGTGGGTCTGGGAGGTTTTTACCGTGTTGCCTACACGGCCACATTACAGTGTGGACTGTGTTTTTTTTTGTCGTGACACCTACACGACCTCATTTGTTTCGGCCTGGATGTTGTGGTACCAACATAACTTTACATTGAAAGGGGCGGTGTGGATGGGGGTGTGTGTGTGTGTGTGGGGGGGGGGGTTAGAGATGCCTACTGACTGTAGTAGCTTTTACTTTGTATTCAGGTAAGGCGGGTCTTCTCTATTACTGAGTACCGCCAAAGATCTCGGTCCAGTGACATTGTCTTGGAGAGGTGTAAGTGTGTGAGGTCGGAATTTATCAGGTCGTCCCAGGTTTTTCTGGGTCTGCCTACTCCGTGGCTACCGTCTATTTTTATTGCCCTGCACTTTGTTATACAGCTGTCGTCTTTCATGCGCATCACGTGTCCATACCAACGTAGCCTTCTCTCGAGTAAACAACATCTGATCCCTCTTATTTCTAATTTTTCCCTTAGTTCGTTTATGCTTTGCCGTTAGTGTATATTACTATTACACATCCAGCGGAGCATGCAAGCTTCGTTCCTCTCTAGTCTGCATATATCCTCTGCACACAATGCCCAGGTCTCACTGCCATGCAACATTGCTGTTCGTATGCAGGCATCATACAGCCTGCCTTTCATTTTTAGGGAGAACCCTTTAGCGGCTAATAGTGGTATAAGCTCTCTGAACTTTTTCCATCCAGTTCTGACTCTAGCTACTGTACTTTCAGAGCACCCTCCTCCACTGCTGATTTTGTGACCCAGGTAACGGAAGCTGTCCACTATTTCTATAGAACCCTCTGCGCAATTGAAAGAGCTAGTATTTTGTGGGCACTTGCTGCTACTTATTGCACCAGAGCACCGGCCACATGTAAAATCTATGTTCTTAGTTAGCTTACATGTGATCCCACTACATCTTTTATGCACCCATACTTTGCATTTAGGACATAAAATGGAGTTTCTACCTACGCCTTTCCTACACACTGAGCATGGCCATTTCCCGGAAGGGACCGGCGCCTTATTTTCTTTCCTACAAACTAGAACTTTAGTCTTAGTCAGGTTAATTTTAAGGCCTTTTGATTCTAGGCCGTGCTTCCATGTTTGGAATTTCTTCTCTAGCTCGGCCATTGATTCAGCTATGAGCGTTAGATCATCTGCGTATAGGAGTTCCCATGGGCAGCTGGTCTTGAACTCCACTGTTATAGCCTGTAGGGCAATAATAAATAGTAGGGGGCTAAGAACAGAGCCCTGATGAACACCAACTTTTACGCTAAACTCTTTACTATATTCGTTGTTAATTCTAACCTTGCTGACTGTTTCTTTATACATGGCTTGTATAGCTCTCACAAGCCATTCATCAACACCTAGTTTTCTAAGATAATGGAACGGGGGATTCTGTCGAGGGCTTTCTCCAAGTCGACAAAAGCTAAGTATAGGGGTTTACTTTTAGCTAGGTACTTCTCCTGTAGTTGTACAATGAAAAGAGCGTCTGTGGTACTTTTGCCTGACACAAACCCGAACTGCATTTCATCTAGATCAATTCTCTCTCTGATCAGTTGCACTATTACTTTTTCCGTGACCTTCATGACCTGGTCGATTAATTTAATGTCTCTATAGTTACTCCTATCTAGGGCGTCTCCTTTACCCTTGTAACAGTTAATGATGATGCTGCTACGCCAGTCCTTCGGAACAACCCCATTCTGTATGACTTGGTTTACTATCCGGGTGACCATGGTGTGTCCCACCGTTCCAGAGGCTTTCAGCATCTCAGCAACTATTTCCGAAGGCCCAGCCGCCTTACCCGTCTTCATATCTTTGATTGCCTTACTTATTATACTACCTTCAACTAACACTGCTGGTCCCTCTATTGGATCGATCTGGGGGAGACTATCCTTCTCCCATTTATTCTCCTCATTTAGTAGCCTTTCGTAGTGACACTTCCAAGCTACCTTCTTATCAGTGTCAGTGATGGCAAGTACGCCATCATCATTTAGTACACACTTCTCCCGGACAATATCACGGTTTTCCTTGACACATTGCCTAGCACGTTTTGGTCCTGAACTTTCTTTCCTCTGCTTCCCTTCTTGCGAAGTACACTTGTCTCCTAGCTTCCCTCCTGGCCACTTGATAGTCTTCTCTACTTCCCCCATCCCGCCATACTTTCCAAGCCTGCTTTTTGGCCTTAATCGACTCCTCCACCTTACTGTTCCACCACCATGTTACTCTCCTCCTGCCTATAGGCCTGCTCCGGCCACAGACTTCGTCTGCTGCCATCAGCAGGTTTGCTTTCAGGAATTCCCACTGTTCCTCTATATTGTACGACTCTAAATGCTCTTCCTTACTGTCAAAAGCATCAAGTAATATGCTTTGAAATTTATTTCTGGCTGTGGGGTCCTTTAGCTTCCATATTTTTCTCCTGAGGATAATCCTCTTCTGCTGTTGGGTACGTCTCGTCCTGACTATGAGGTCGCTAATTATCAGTCTATGTTGGGAGGTGCATTCTTCGTGGAGGAGGGATTTAGTGTTTACAACAGACACTCTGTCACGTCTTCTGGTAAGGATATAATCTACCTGGCTGGTATGTTCCCCTGATCTGTAGGTGATCAAGTGATTGTCTCGTTTTTTGAAGTTAGTGTTACAGATTGTTAGGTTATTTGCGTCACAGAATTCCAGGATTCTGGAGCCTTCCTCATTTCTAGTACCAAACCCATAGCCTCCGTGGATTCCATCATAGCCGTCACAATGTTGTCCAACGTGACCATTTAGGTCACCAGCAATAATTATATAGTCACTGTCGGTTATTTGGAAGGTAGTGAGCATCAGTGTCTCATAGAAAGTGTCTTTTATAGCGCCAGGCAGTCCGGATTGTGGCGCATACGCAGATATTATCGTCACAGTAGTTCTATTTAGAACAAGTCTTATTTTAATTATTCTGTCGTTTACTCTATTTACGTCTATTATCTTATCCACCCATTTTTCTGCTAACATGATTCCTACCCCACCCAGCCCATTGTCATTTCCCACCCAGAAAAGCTTATAGCATCGTTTTTTACCCACAATGAATCTAGCAGACCCGCCCCTCCACCTGGTCTCTTGGATACAGCAGACATCAACCTCCTTACGTTCAAGCATTTCTACAACCTCGTTAGAGTGGCCTTTTAAGGTCCCTACATACATGGGTTATATATACATACATACATATATATATATATATACATATTTTCTCCCTCTCCTTTTTTCCCCCAATAACTTCCTTTGGTTATTGACTCACTGGAGCTAGACATATTGTCTTTAATGCGAAGAAATGTTCATGATCTCCAGCAGACAACTGATGATGGGAATGTCCCCGTTTGTGCTTTCCTCTTATTTCTAAATACACTTTATCAAGTAACCACACAGCTCCTTGTTTCTTCTCTCTCTCTCTCTCTCTCTCTCTATCATCATCATCGATTAACGTCTATCTTCAGATGGGTTAGATGGGTTTGTCCCATTTAGAGGCAAGTTCGATCAGGTGACTGTGTCTTGCTCATATAGGAGTGTTTCTGGCTGGGTATTTTACAACTAGATGCCCTTCCTAATGCCAACCATATTGACAGTGTGGACTGGGTGCTTCATGTTGTGACATCAACATGATCACTTTACAGAGTGGACTGGATGTTTTGTGTTACCAGCATAATATACCCTATTGCCAACCACATTTACCATGTCTGCTGGGTGCTTTTTGTCGTGTCTCCTACATGACCACATAACAGTGTGGACTAGGCACTTTTTGTCATGACACCGACACGACCACTTTACAGTGGAGCCTGGGCAAGGTATCATGTAACCTAGTACAATCTGTGCATGGTCGAGTCGTTGGCGACTTCCGGCAACCCCACCAAACTTGCTTGAGGAGGAGGAGGATTTTGGACACACTGTGGGATGAAGGGCGGAGGAATTCAGGAGAGTCAACGACCATCCAATAAAGTCTTTTTTTTTTGTGGAACGAGTGACTCCTAGTGTTCATTAAGACATCTCTCTAAGAGAAGGTAACTCTGATATAAAACCTGTGACTTTGTTTGTATCCAATAATGTAGACCAGTTCTTCTTTATGGGTAAATACATTTGATGTTCAGAGAGTGGGATTGGCTCCTTGTAAATCTTTCCTCACTTAAAATAGCTTCAAGTGCAAATTTCTGCAATGCATGGCATTGCTGGCAATAGAGAAAAGGTGGAATTGGAAATAACACGGAAAATATATTTAAGGATCTGCTTTTCTTTTTTTCTTCTTTGATTCGTCAAAGTGACATTATTGAAAAAGTAACAGGGACAATTCTTTTTAAAAAAAAGTTTTAAAATCTATATAAAATTTAACCGGTTAAACAGGACAACCCATGTAACCCATGTTCCGTGGAAGAATGGACGTAAAACGGTGATGATGATGATGTAATACTCAACATTTGATAAGATGGATTTCACTGATATATCGAAACCGGTTATATTTTATATAGATTTTTAAATTCTTTTTTTAAAAAGAATTGTCCCTCTCATTTTTTCAATAATGTCACTTTGACAAATCAAAGAAGAAAAGAAAAACAGAACCTTAAATATATTTTCCGTGCTATTTCCAATTCCACCTTTTCTCTATAACCCCTGTTTTGTATAGAACCTTACTCCCTTTTCAAATACACACACGCACACACACACATATTTATTAAAATAACAGATTAAAGTTTAAGCAAAGAATCGCTGCTTTCACCCTTAACGGGATCTTCTGAAACTAAAAAAATCAATCTGTGAACGCAGAAGTAAATATTTCGAAAAACGTTACAACCGAAGGAAGACAGGAAGACGATTTATTTATTTCTATTTTACTTTCACTTCCACCTCTATTAGTATTCCTCTAGAGTTATATTAAAGTGTCATCATCATCATCATCACCGTTTTACGTCCATTCTTTCATGCTAGCATGGGTTAGACGGATTGTCCTGTTGTGGGCAATGTCTGGTCAGGTGACCTTATCTTGTTCTTACGGGAACTGATTCTGGCTTGATTTCTACAGCTGGATGCCCTTCCTAACACCAACCTCATTTACAGTGACTGCTAGGTGTTTTTTTTCTCCGTGGCACCTACACGTCCACTTTACAGTGGGAAGGGATGGGGGCATATTGTCTATATGCTTCAGCTTCGGCTTGTACCCATGGGGGGGTCTTCTACATTACTGTGTGACGCCAGAGGTCACATTCGTGTGCCATCACCTTTGAAAGGTGTAGTTGGGTAAGGTCGGCTTTTATCACCTCATCCCAGGTCTTGGGTCGCCCCACTCCAAGGTTTCCATCGACTTCTAGTGTTCTGCACCTTTTTATGCAGCTGTCATCCTTCATACACATCACATGTCCATACCAACACAACCTCCTGCACACAGCATTTGATTCCTCTTATGCTCAGTCTCTCTTTCTCAATTCGTTTATGCTTTGCCGTTCGCGTATATTACTATTACACATCCATCGGAGCATGCAAGCTTCATTTCTTTCTAATCTCCGCAAGTCTTCTCCACACGATGCCCAGGTCTCACTAACATGTAACATTGCTGTTCGTATACACGCATCATACAGTCTGCCTTTCATTTTGAGGGAGAAGCCTTTTGCAGCTAGCAGTGGCAGTAGCTTCCTGAACTTCTTCCATCCTGTTCTTACCCTGGCTACTATACTTTCTGAACACCCACCTCCGCTGCTAATTCGGTCACCTAGGTAGCAGAAGCTGTCTACTGTTTCTACAGAGCCCTCCCAGAGTTTGGTAGTGCTTGTTTCCTGCAGCTGTTTGCTGCTTACTGTCCCAGTGCAACTGCTATATCTAAAGCCTACTTTCTTAGCTAAACTTCCTGAGATCCCACTATATCTCTTGTGTACCCAAAGTTTGCATTTTGGGCAGAGGATGGAGTTCCTACCTATACCTTTCCTACATACTGAGTAAGGCCATTTTCCTGAAGGGATCAGGGCTCTGTTTTCTTGTCTAATTACATGGACCTTGGTCTTTGTCAGGTTGACTTTGAGACCCCTTCTTTCTAGGCCCTGCTTCCATGTTTGGAATTTCTTTAGTTCCACCATAGATTCAGCTATAAGTGTAAGATCATCCACATACAGGAGTTCCCATGGGCATCCTGTCTTAAACTTCTGTTATTGCCTGCAATACTATAATTAACAGGAGAGGGTTAAGAACAGAGCCCTGGTGGAGACCAACCTGTATGCTAAATTCCTCGCTATAGTCATTGTTAACCCTAATTTTGCTGACTGCTCCCCTATACATGGCTTGTACAGCTTTCACAAGCCATTCATCTACTCACAGTTTTCTAAGAGCCCACCAGATTATAGCACAGGGGACTCTGTCAAAGGCTTTCTCGAGATCGACAAATGCCAGGTAGAGTGGCTTACTTTTAGCTAGGTACTTTTCCTGTAACTGCCTCACAAGGAAGAGGGCATCAGTGGTGCCTCTTCCTGGTACAAACCCCAATTGCATCTCATCTAGTTTCACCCGGTCCCTAATCAACTGTGCTATAACTCTTTCTGTGACTTTCATGACCTGGTCCATCAGCTTTATACATCTATAGTTTCCTCTATCGAGTGCATCACTTTTACCTTTGTAGCAGTTGACAATGATGCTGCTGCACCAATCCTTTGGTATGACACCTTCTAGTATTACTAGTTAACAATACATGTGGCTATGGTGTGACCTACCGACCCAGATGCCTTCAGCATCTCGGCAGCTATTCCCAGTCACCATATCTTTAATTGCCTTACTTACTACACTGCTGCTGACTTGTACTGTTGGCCCCTCTATAGGGTCTACTTGGGGTAGGGTCTCTTTTTCCCATGCATTCTCTTCATTTAGAAATCTTTAATAATGGCTCTTCCACGCAGCTTTCTTCTCAGCACTTGTGAGGGTAAGCTCACCTTTATCATTCCAGACACACTTCTCTCCAATGACATCACAATTCTCCCTGACACACTGCCTCCTGTTTCTGGTCCTCAGACTGCAAAATATGCTTGAATTTTCTATCCTCTGCTTCCCTCCTAGCTAAGTATACTTGTCACCTAGCTTCCCTCCTGGTCTCTATGTAATGTACCCTGTTTCCCCCGTTCCTCCATTCTTTCCATGCCTGTCTCTTGGCCTTAACTGCCTCATCTACCTTATTGTTCCACCACCAAGTCACTCTCCTCCTCCCCGTGGTCTTGCTCCTACTACAGATCTCATCCGTCGCCTTTAGTAAGTTATTTTTTAGGAACTCCCAGTGCTCTTCTACATTGAATGTCTCTATCTCTTCTTCCTTACTGTCATAGGCATCGAGTAGGATATCTTTAAATCTGTTCCTAGCTGAGGGGTCTTTCAGCTTCCAGATTTTTCTTCTCCGGGTTGCCTTCTATTTCCAGGTTTGTCTAGTTCTGACAATGAGGTCGCTGACAACTAAGTTATGTTGGGAGGTACATTCCTCACCAGGGAAGGCTTTTGTGTTTACAACCAACCATCTGTCACGTCCTCTGATGAGGATAAAATCTATCTGACTAGAATGCTCCCCTGATCTATAGGTGATCAGATGGTTGTCAGGTTTTCTGAAGTTTGTGTTACATATCGACATGTCATTGGCATTACAGAGCTCTAGATGCCTGAACCCTTCTTCATTTCTTGTGCCAACCTCATGGACTCTATAGAAGCCGTCACAGTGTTTGCCTACATGTCTGTTAAAGTCCCCTGCAATGATTAAGAAGTCATTATCGTTTGTTAGGGCAGTAGAGTGCATTAGGGACTCGCAAAACCTATCCTTAAGTTCGTCTGGCAACAGAGATTGGGGTGCATAAGCTGATATGATTGTAGCAATTGTTTTTATTCAGGACTAGTCTGAGTTTAATGATTCTTGCGTTCACCCTGTTTACTGAGATTACCTTATCTACCCATTTGTCAACTAATAGTATACCTACACCACCCATCTCGTAATTTCCCACCCAGAAAAATTCATAGCACTGATTTTTGGCTACAAGCACTCTAGCGGACTCGCCTCTCCATCTAGTTTCTTGCACACAACATACATCAATTTCATTTCACTCTAACATCTCTACGTTTTCTCCTGCTCCTACTTTCATTGTGCTTACGTTGATAGTTCAAACTCAGAGTTTTAGGCATTTGCCATCACTCATGGGAGAGGTGGAATTTTTGTGGGGGAGTGTGTATCCTTCCTGTCTCTGAAGTAAAGCTTTGAAAGGACGCTAGGTAACTCGTGGATTTATATTCATTTATTTATTCGCGGTTGTTCCATTTATCCTCAGCTCATCCAAACATAACGGTAAACAAGAATACTTTAGTGCAGGGCGAGAAGGGCAGTAGTAGTAATGTCAGTGTTTGTTGGGGTTGGTAAGGGCTAGAAGGACAGTAGTAGAAATGGCAGAGTTTGTTGGGACTGGTAAGGGCTAGAAGGACAGTAGTAGTAATGGCAGAGTTTGTTGGGGCTGGTAAGGGCTAGAAGGACAGTAGTAGAAATGTCAGTGTTTGTTGGGGTTGGTAAGGGCTAGAAGGACAGTAGTAGTAATGTCAGTGTTTGTTGGGGTTGGTAAGGGCTAGAAGGACAGTAGTAGTAATGTCAGTGTTTGTTGGGATTGGTAAGGGCTAGAAGGACAGTAGTAGTAATGGCAGAGTTTGTTGGGGTTGGTAAGGGCTAGAAGGACAGTAGTAGTAATGGCAGAGTTTGTTGGGGTTGGTAAGGGCTAGAAGGACAGTAGTAGTAATGTCAGTGTTTGTTGGGGTTGGTAAGGGCTAGAAGGACAGTAGTAGAAATGGCAGTGTTTATTGGGGTTGGTAAGGGCTAGAAGGACAGTAGTAGTAATGTCAGTGTTTGTTGGGGTTGGTAAGGGCTAGAAGGACAGTAGTAGTAATGGCAGAGTTTGTTGGGGTTGGTAAGGGCTAGAAGGACAGTAGTAGAAATGGCAGAGTTTGTTGGGGTTGGTAAGGGCTAGAAGGACAGTAGTAGAAATGTCAGTGTTTGTTGGGGCTGGTAAGGTCTAGAAGGACAGTAGTAGTAATGGCAGTGTTTGTTGGGGTTGGTAAGGGCTAGAAGGACAGTAGTAGAAATGTCAGTGTTTGTTGGGGCTGGTAAGGGCTAGAAGGACAGTAGTAGTAATGTCAGTGTTTGTTGGGGTTGGTAAGGGCTAGAAGGACAGTAGTAGAAATGTCAGTGTTTGTTGGGGTTGGTAAGGGCTAGAAGGACAGTAGTAGTAATGTCAGTGTTTGTTGGGGATGGTAAGGGCTAGAAGGACAGTAGTAGTAATGGCAGAGTTTGTTGGGATTGGTAAGGGCTAGAAGGACAGTAGTAGTAATGGCAGTGTTTGTTGGGGTTGGTAAGGGCTAGAAGGACAGTAGTAGTAATGGCAGTGTTTGTTGGGGTTGGTAAGGGCTAGAAGGACAGTAGTAGAAATGGCAGAGTTTGTTGGGGTTGGTAAGGGCTAGAAGGACAGTAGTAGCAATGTCAGTGTTTGTTGGGGTTGGTAAGGGCTAGAAGGACAGTAGTAGAAATGTCAGTGTTTGTTGGGGTTGGTAAGGGCTAGAAGGACAGTAGTAGAAATGTCAGTGTTTGTTGGGGTTGGTAAGGGCTAGAAGGACAGTAGTAGTAATGTCAGTGTTTGTTGGGGATGGTAAGGGCTAGAAGGACAGTAGTAGTAATGTCAGTGTTTGTTGGGGTTGGTAAGGGCTAGAAGGACAGTAGTAGAAATGTCAGTGTTTGTTGGGGTTGGTAAGGGCTAGAAGGACAGTAGTAGTAATGTCAGTGTTTGTTGGGGCTGGTAAGGGCTAGAAGGACAGTAGTAGTAATGTCAGTGTTTGTTGGGGTTGGTAAGGGCTAGAAGGACAGTAGTAGAAATGTCAGTGTTTGTTGGGGTTGGTAAGGGCTAGAAGGACAGTAGTAGTAATGGCAGTGTTTGTTGGGGATGGTAAGGGCTAGAAGGACAGTAGTAGTAATGTCAGTGTTTGTTGGGGTTGGTAAGGGCTAGAAGGACAGTAGTAGTAATGTCAGTGTTTGTTGGGGTTGGTAAGGGCTAGAAGGACAGTAGTAGTAATGGCAGAGTTTGTTGGGACTGGTAAGGGCTAGAAGGACAGTAGTAGTAATGGCAGAGTTTGTTGGGACTGGTAAGGGCTAGAAGGACAGTAGTAGAAATGTCAGTGTTTGTTGGGGTTGGTAAGGGCTAGAAGGACAGTAGTAGTAATGTCAGTGTTTGTTGGGGTTGGTAAGGGCTAGAAGGACAGTAGTAGTAATGTCAGTGTTTGTTGGGGTTGGTAAGGGCTAGAAGGACAGTAGTAGTAATGGCAGAGTTTGTTGGGACTGGTAAGGGCTAGAAGGACAGTAGTAGTAATGGCAGAGTTTGTTGGGGTTGGTAAGGGCTAGAAGGACAGTAGTAGTAATGGCAGAGTTTGTTGGGACTGGTAAGGGCTAGAAGGACAGTAGTAGTAATGTCAGTGTTTGTTGGGGTTGGTAAGGGCTAGAAGGACAGTAGTAGAAATGGCAGTGTTTATTGGGGTTGGTAAGGGCTAGAAGGACAGTAGTAGTAATGTCAGTGTTTGTTGGGGTTGGTAAGGGCTAGAAGGACAGTAGTAGTAATGGCAGAGTTTGTTGGGGTTGGTAAGGGCTAGAAGGACAGTAGTAGAAATGGCAGAGTTTGTTGGGGTTGGTAAGGGCTAGAAGGACAGTAGTAGAAATGTCAGTGTTTGTTGGGGCTGGTAAGGTCTAGAAGGACAGTAGTAGTAATGGCAGTGTTTGTTGGGGTTGGTAAGGGCTAGAAGGACAGTAGTAGAAATGTCAGTGTTTGTTGGGGCTGGTAAGGGCTAGAAGGACAGTAGTAGTAATGTCAGTGTTTGTTGGGGTTGGTAAGGGCTAGAAGGACAGTAGTAGAAATGTCAGTGTTTGTTGGGGTTGGTAAGGGCTAGAAGGACAGTAGTAGAAATGTCAGTGTTTGTTGGGGTTGGTAAGGGCTAGAAGGACAGTAGTAGAAATGGCAGAGTTTGTTGGGGCTGGTAAGGGCTAGAAGGACAGTAGTAGAAATGGCAGAGTTTGTTGGGGCTGGTAAGGGCTAGAAGGACAGTAGTAGAAATGGCAGAGTTTGTTGGGGCTGGTAAGGGCTAGAAGGAGAGTAGTAGTAATGGCAGAGTTTGTTGGGGCTGGTAAGGGCTAGAAGGACAGTAGTAGTAATGTCAGTGTTTGTTGGGGATGGTAAGGGCTAGAAGGACAGTAGTAGTAATGTCAGTGTTTGTTGGGGCTGGTAAGGGCTAGAAGGACAGTAGTAGTAATGGCAGAGTTTGTTGAGGCTGGTAAGGGCTAGAAGGACAGTAGTAGTAATGGCAGAGTTTGTTGGGGCTGGTAAGGGCTAGAAGGACAGTAGTAGCAATGGCAGTGTTTGTTGGGGCTGGTAAGGGCTAGAAGGACAGTAGTAGCAATGGCAGTGTTTGTTCGTGCTGTTAAGGGCTAGAAGAACAGTAGTAGCAATGGCAGAGTTTGTTGAGGCTGGTAAGGGCTAGAAGGACAGTAGTAGTAATGGCAGAGTTTGTTGGGGTTGGTAAGGGCTAGAAGGGCAGTAGTAGTAATGTCAGTGTTTGTTGGGGTTGGTAAGGGCTAGAAGGAGAGTAGTAGTAATGGCAGAGTTTGTTGGGGTTGGTAAGGGCTAGAAGGACAGTAGTAGTAATGGCAGAGTTTGTTGGGGCTGGTAAGGCTAGAAGGTCAGAGGTAGTTATGGCAGAGTGTGATAGGGTTGTTAGGGTTAGAAGGACAGTAGTAATAATGGCAGAGTTTGTTGGGGTTGGTAAAGGCTAGAAGGACAGTAGTAGTAATGGCAGTTTGTTGGGGCTGGTAAAGGCTAGAAGGACAGTAGTAGTAATGGCAGTTTGTTGGGGCTGGTAAGGGCTAGAAGGACAGTAGTAGTAATGGCAGTTTGTTGGGGCTGGTAAAGGCTAGAAGGACAGTAGTAGTAATGGCAGTGTTTGTTGGGGCTGGTAAGGGCTAGAAGGACAGTAGTAGTAATGGCAGAGTGTGATAGGGCTGGTAAGGCTAGAAGGACAGTAGTAGTAATGGCAGAGTTTGTTGGGGCTGGTAAGGGCTAGAAGGATAGTAGTAATGGCAGAGTTTGTTGGGGCTGGTAAGGTCTAGGAGGACAGTAGTAGTAATGGCAGAGTTTGATGGGGCTGGTAAGGGCTAGAAGGACAGTAGTAGTAATGACAGAGTTTGTTGGGGATGGTAAGGGCTATAAGGACAGTAGTAGTAATGGCAGAGTTTGTTGGGGCTGGTAAGGCTAGAAGGACAGTAGTAGTAATGTCAGTGTTTGTTGGGGCTGGTAAGGTCTAGAAGGACAGTAGTAGTAATGGCAGAGTTTGTTGGGGCTGGTAAGGCTAGAAGGACAGTAGTAGTAATGGCAGAGTTTGTTGGGGCTGGTAAGGGCTAGAAGGACAGTAGTAGTAATGGCAGAGTTTGTTGGGGCTGGTAAGGCTAGAAGGACAGTAGTAGTGATGGCAGTGTTTGTTGGGGCTGGTAAGGGCTAGAAGGACAGTAGTAGTAATGGCAGAGTTTGTTGGGGCTGGTAAGGTCTAGAAGGACAGTAGTAGTAATGGCAGAGTTTGTTGGGGCTGGTAAGGGCTAGAAGGACAGTAGTAGTAATGGCAGAGTTTATTGGGGTTGGTAAGGGCTCGAAGGACTGTAGTAGTAATTGCAGAGTTTGTTGGGGTTGGTAAGGGCTAGAAGGACAGTAGTAGTAATGTCAGAGTTTGTTGGGGCTGGTAAGGGCTAGAAGGACAGTAGTAGTAATGGCAGAGTTTATTGGGGTTGGTAAGGGCTCGAAGGACTGTAGTAGTAATTGCAGAGTTTGTTGGGGTTGGTAAGGGCTAGAAGGACAGTAGTAGTAATGGCAGAGGTTGTTGGAGCTGGTAAGGGCTAGAAGGACAGTAGTAGTAATGGCAGAGTTTGTTGGGGATGGTAAGGGCTAGAAGGACAGTAGTAGTAATGTCAGAGTTTGTTGGGGCTGGTAAGGGCTAGAAGGAGAGTAGTAGTAATGGCAGAGTTTGTTGGGGCTGGTAAGGGCTAGAAGGACAGTAGTAGTGATGGCAGAGTTTGTTGGGGATGGTAAGGGCTAGAAGGACAGTAGTAGTAATGGCAGAGTTTGTTGGGGATGGTAAGGGCTAGAGGGACAGTAGTAGTAATGGCAGAGGTTGTTAGAGCTGGTAAGGGCTAGAAGGACAGTAGTAGTAATGGCAGAGTTTGTTGGGGATGGTAAGGGCTAGAGGGACAGTAGTAGTAATGGCAGAGGTTGTTAGAGCTGGTAAGGTCTAGAAGGACAGTAGTAGTAATGGCAGAGTTTGTTGGGGATTGTAAGGTCTAGAAGGGCAGTAGTAGTAATGGCAGAGTTTGTTGGGGTTGGTAAGGGCTAGAAGGACAGAGGTAGTAATGGCAGAGTTTGCTGGGGCTGGTAAGAGCTAGAAGGACAGTAGTAGTAATGACAGTTTGTTGGGGTTCGTAAGGGCTAGAAGGACAGTAGTAGTAATGGCAGAGTTTGTTGGGGCTGGTAAGGGCTAGAAGGAGAGTAGTAGTAATGGCAGTGTTTGTTGGGGCTGGTAAGGGCTAGAAGGACAGTAGTAGTAATGTCAGTGTTTGTTGGGGCTGGTAAGGGCTAGAAGGACAGTAGTAGTAATGGCAGAGTTTGCTGAGGCTGGTAAAGGCTAGAAGGGCAGTAGTGGTAGTAGTAGTAGTAATGGCAGGGTTTGTTGGGGATGGTAAGGGCTAGAAGGACAGTAGTAGTAGTAGTTGTAGCAGTAATGGCAGAATTTGTTGGGGCTGGTAAGGGCTAGTAGGACAGTAGTGGTAGTAGTAGTAATGGCAGGGTTTGTTGGGGATGGTAAGGGCTAGAAGGACAGTAGTGGTAGTAGTAGTAATGGCAGGGTTTGTTGGGGATGGTAAGGGCTAGAAGGACAGTAGTAGTAGTAGTAGTAGTAGCAGTAATGGCAGAATTTGTTGGGGCTGGTAAGGGCTAGTAGGACAGTAGTGGTAGTAGTAGTAAGGGCAGGGTTTGTTGGGGCTTGTAATGGGTGAGGAGATGTTGTTGTGGTTTGATTGGTAAATAGCCTATGGTGGTGAGTGGGGGTGGGCAGGAGGGAAATTGTGAGATAGGTAGCCATCATGACATATATCATCACAGAAGATTCGGGGGAAACAAGCAGATACAAGTAGGAATATTGGACAAGGTAAATGTGCGAGAATTTCGAAGAAGGTTGAAGTATATACGTTGTGGAAACAAGCGAATCATAATAATAACAATGTAAACAAAACATTTTGTAGAAAAGAAATAATCTATGGATGGCTGGGATGTAAGTTGGAAATCTTTAAAAATGTATATATATATTGTCAGGTTGCTCTTGAGTGCTACTGGTAACATGTATCCCAGTACAAACTGTCTCATGGTCAGGTTGTCAGTGACTAAACCGACAACCCCACCAAGCAAGCTTGGGAGGGTCATATTTGGACACCCTGCGGGATGAAATACAAGACTTGGCGAAGGGCGGAGGAACTCAGCAGAGTCAACGGCCATCCTAATAGGACTTTTTTTTTCCCCTGGGAGTGAAAGGCCCCCAGTTGTTGTCACAACACCTTTCTAAGAGAAGGAAACTCTGAAAAAAAACCTGCGACTTCCGAAACATCCAATGATGTTGACCAGTTCTCTTTTTTTGGTAGTGTTTTCGATGCTCAGAGTGGGATTGGTCGAGTGCAAGGCCTTTCCCCAATTAAAAAAAACCTTCAAAACACAGGCATTGCTTGTTCAGGTTCGTGTGGCTGGCCATAGCCTAAATGTGCACCATTTTCCATAATCTGATAAGCAATTGCAGTACTCTTTGCAGAGTTTTCAGCTACCATGTATGTATATATGGTCACTCTTGAGTGCTACAGGTAACATGTAACCCAGTACAACCTGTTGCAAGGTCGGGTCATCGGCAACTAAACCGGCAACCCCACCAAGTTTACCTGGTGAGGAGGGTGATTTTGGACCTCGCTTCAGGACAAAAAACAAAACCTGACAAAGAGTGAAAGAACTCATAAGAGTCAACAGCCATCCAAAAATGTGTAAATATGTATATACACATGTACCACGTGGTTAAACCACTGGGAGTGAAGGACCCCTAGCCTTTGTCAGGGCATTCTTTTAGGAGAAGGCAACTCAGGAAACTGGGATAACTCCGATATAAAACCCGTGGCTCAGTAGTTACCGATGATGTTGATTGTTTCTTCTTTTCGGGTTATAGCTACTGTTGCTCAGAGAGTGGGATTGGCACAGTCTTTCCTCACTTTAAAAAATATCTTCACGCACAGGAATTGCACAATAGAATTAATTGATAATTATTAATAATGTTATATTGTGCAATGGCCATGCTCGATAACAAGGGGGCAGCCATCATATATATATATATATATGACTTGATAGTAGTTGGGCTCTATAGGTCACCCCAAACACCCATACTGTCTTTAAAGAATACCTCAACAGCATTAAATGCTTTATTCAACAGTGCCATTCTAGTAACATACTTATGATGGGAGTCTTTAATCTACCCTGTGTTGATTGGTCTACAAACAGTTTGAAACCAGGCATTCCCAACTCAACCACTGACAAAGAAGCAGTCGAGTCACTTCTTGACTTTATGAATGAGCTTTTCTTGTTCTAACTTGTCCTTGTACCAACAAGGTATCAGAACATTTTGGACCTAGTGTTTAGTAACCACAATAACACTATACATAATATTACAGTAGAAAAAACCCTTCTCTCAGACTATGACATGGTTCTTTGTAACCTGAGATTCCACCAGCTGAAAGCTAATCCTAGTGACCTCTCTCCAGCCCACCCATTTGATAACATGGATCTCTACAATGCCAACTGGGATGCAATTATGAACAAACTATCACATGTCGACTGGTCTTTTACACTTCCACCAACATCAAAACATCTTGGCAGATCTTTGTAGACACTGTCACAAATATATGTACAAAACACACCCCACCAAAACCTGTGAACAAAACTAAGTGCAGTATCCCCCAAAACAGAAAAACAATTATCAGAAAAATAAAAAGAACAAACAAAAAAAATAACACACTAAAATACTGCCAACAGCAACACACACATTCGATGGCTATCACCCTGCTTGAGTCAAATAAATATAACCTCCAACAATGCATGATGACCATCATCAATAATCAGAGAATAACTGAAGAGAGGTGAGCCATTGAGAAAACCACACTCAATCCCAAAGTGTTCTTCTCATTTGCTAAAAAACACAAGGTCACTGTCTCCACTGTTGGCCCCCTAGTTGATGAAAATGGCACTCACCAGGACAATGCCAAAACCATGGGCGAGATACTACAGAAACAATACTGCTCTGTTTTCAGCAACCCTGATATGGCTGATCTGGGCCGTATCAGTGATATTAACCCCCAACACACTATATTGGACATAACGTTTGGCGCCCCTGATGTCTTAGCGGCAATAAACGAAATTAAACACAATTCAGCAGTAGGCCCCGATAGGTTCCCTGCTTGTGTCCTGAAGGTGTGTCGACACCAACTTGCATCTCCTCTTGCTAATCTGTGGAGGAACTCACTGGACACTGGCTATATTCCTGAAAACTTTCTGTCCCAGTCTGTTGTCCCAGTCTTCAAAAAGGGAAATAAGTCCCTTGCAGTGAACTACCGTCCGATCTCACTCAACTCTCATATTATCAAAGTATTTGAGAGAGTGGTAAGATCACGAATAACCCACTTTCTTGAAAGCAACGGCCTGCTGAACTCCAACCAACATGGGCTCCGTAATGGAAGAGACTGCCTAACGCAGCTCCTGCATCACTTTCATGATATTTTGAGAGCCTTGGGAGAGGGCTCCAACACTGATGTCATCTACCTTGATTTCAGCAAGGCATTCGACAGGGTTGATCATAAGATTCTACTGAAAAATCTATCCAATGTTGGTGTCTCTGGAAGGTTACTACAGTGGATCAAATGTTTCCTGACAGACAGAGCCCAGCATGTTGTAGTCGAAGGAGTAAAATCAAGCCCAGCCAAATTCAGCTGTGGCGTCCCACAAGGCACTGTGTTGGGCCCATTTCTTTTCATCATCTACATTAATGACATTACTGACATCATCAAGCACAGCAACATAAGAATCTTTACAGATGATTCCAAGCTCCAGAAGATGATGTATTGAGGTGGGTGATCGGACATGCCTTCAGTCAGACCTACTGACTGTTATCCAATGGGCAGAAAAGAACAATATGATGTTGAATGAGGATAATTTTGAATTAATCCACTTTGGAAAAGAGGATGCCCTGAAACTACCATACTCTCTTCCTTCAGGTGACTCTCGTGGCCCCAACAATATCAGAGACTTGGGAGTTATTGTGGACAACAACATAAGCTGGGCCACTCATATAAACACCAAAGTTGACATGGCCTGCAGAATGTGTTCCTCAATTCTCAGAACTTTCCAGTCGAGAGATATCCACACTGTTATCCTTCTCTTCTCCACTTTTGGCCGACCCCACCTTGAATACTGTTGTCCACTGTGGTGTCCCCACACGAAACAAAGTATCATGAAAGTTGAAGTACCCCAAAGGTCAATTACAAAAAAGATAGATGGCATGACAGGCCTTGACTATTGGAGTCGATTAGAAAAGCTCAACCTTTATTCTCTTCAACGTCGCCGTGAGCGCTACATTATCTGCATGATGTGGAAAATATTCTATCAGCTTTGCCCAAATGATGTTGGCATCACCTTTAATGTACACCCAAGGCTTGGGACCCGTGCTATCCGCCCACGACAAAAATCTTACTCGCATCTGATAACAACAATACAGCACAATCATTTCACCTCAATTGGCCCTGCATTATTTAACATTACACCAAAACACATCAAAACAGAAACAGACCCCATCAAGTTCAAGAAGTCTTTGGACAAATTCCTTCAAGAAATCCCGGATAAGCCTCCTACACCCGGATATGCCTCCGTAAACAATAACTCTCTGCTCGAGTGGGCCATGGTGTCCAAATCCTGATTTAAAAACTTCCCCAGGTGGGGCTATTAAGTTAGACATGGCCTAAGCCAATACTGGCTGAAACTTATTAAAGTTATATGTTTATATATACATGTATGTATATATATATATGTGTCTGTGTGTGTATATATGTATATGTATATATATATGTGTGTGTATATGTATATATATATATATATATATATGTGTGTGTGTGTGTGTGTATATATATGTATATGTTTGTGTGTGTGTATATATGTATCATCATCTTCATCATTTTACGTGTATATGTATGTATATATATATATATATATATATATTTGTGTATATATATATATATATGTGTATGTTTGTGTTTGTGTGTATATATATATATAAATATATGTGTGTGTGTGTGTATATATATATATAAATATATATGTGTGTGTGTGTGTATACATATATGCTTATATAAGAAAAGTCCCAAATATTTCTGTATAGAGTTTGTGGACGTATGATGACGAAAAGCACCCAGGCCACACTGTAAAGTAGTCATGTAGGTGTAACAACAAAAGGTACCCAGCCCACTCTGTAAAGTGGTCATGTAGGTGTAACAACAAAAAGTACCCAGCCCACTCTGTAAAGTGGTCATGTAGGTGTAACAACAAAAGGTACCCAGCCCACTCTGTAAAGTGGTCATGTAGGTGTAACAACAAAAGGTACCCAGCCCACTCTGTAAAGTGGTCATGTAGGTGTCACAACAAAAAGTACCCAGTCCACACTGTAAAGTGGTCATGTACGTGTCACAACAAAAAGTACCCAGTACTCACTGTAAATGAGGTTAGGAAGGGCTTCCAGCTGTAGAAACCAAGCCAAAATCAGTTCTGTATAAGCAAGACATGGTAACCTGACCTGGCACTGCCCACAACAGGACAACCCACCTAACCCATGCTAACAATGAAGAATGGGCGTAAAACGGTGATGATGATGATGATGATGATGATGACACTTTAATATAACTCTAGAGGAATACTAATAGAGGTGAAAGTAAAATAGAAATAAATACCAAATTATAGTGAAATAATCTGATTCTAACTAAACATATCCTAAATCAAACCAAATATTAGTCTTTCATAAATGTTCCTAAAACCAATATATAGATGTTTATAAAGAGATGAGACAGTATGTTAAGGTTTTTAGGCAACTTAAACAAACTGACACCGTTAAATAACGATAAAAAATTAGTTTTACTCTATAACCTGATTAGAAAACATAATAGGCAAATATATACAAATATTTTAAAAATATGTGTGAAAATATTAACTCCATATATATAATTTTCTTCTATACCTGCTTGGGACTTTTGACTAACAAAAAAATCTAAATATTTTCAAATCTTTCTCTTATAAATAACTGAACTCACTACCCTAAATTTGTAAGACATTTTTTCGACAGCCCCTACTGTCACCAATTCCTAGTTTTAACATATTTTTTCCTGAAAAAACAAAATAAAAAACACTGATAAAAACCTTATATAAGCTTATGCTAATTTTGAACTTGAAATTTTAACTTTTTCTTTTTTAATATAAAAGAAAATATATTTTCAAGATAGCTAAAATAAAAATATAATGATATAATACTTACAAAATAAAAACACAAACACATATAATATATACAAATATAAATGCAAAAAAGAGTGCTAAAAAAAAACATAAAAAGAAAAAAGGAGGGTCAATTCAGCACCAAGTGCGACACTCGGCCACACCTGACATCATAAGAGTTAACTAAGCGCTTTTGAGGCAAGCCAACACACTTGCAACATTGCCATGGATGATAGTGAGGCTAAGGTGCTGAAACAACCAAGCAGCCTCACAAGCATGACACCTGACACCTCAGTAAGGTGAGCTGCCAGTGATAAGAACTTTGCTGTCAGTGGCCCAACTCCACCAAATGTCTTGAACGTCACAGGCTGGGAAAAATAATTACTGGATAAATGCCAGGTATTTTCAAAGTTTATTCCATTCTGCAACAGAAGCAGTGACCCCCCCCCCCCCCCCCAACATTTACTGTATCATCCATGATCTTGGAGGGAGCAAAAGAGTCACTGACTGTGATTTCCCTAGATGAAACACCTACCTCTCACTCAGGGATAAAGGGTAAGGCCATCTGGTCTCTTCCCATCACTTCTGGATAAACCAGCCAGCTCCAGAACTGAGGAGATATTTACCCGAGCCAAGGCCCATTTGATGATCCGGTTGAACTCAGTGTGACGAGCAAAACGACCAGCATTCAAGCATTCGACTGTAGAGTCGAGGGACCTACCACAGTGGCATTTCAAACCCGCCCAGGTGTCGGCTCCCACTCGAAGTGCAATGGAGGTGGTAGCTCTGTTGTTAACAATTATAAGTGTTACAGACAGGTAAAGAAGGAGGTGCAGGTGAAACTCAGGGCCATACAAAATACCTGGTGGAGCAACAAAGCAGATGAAGTTGAAGCAGCATCTGGTGGTAACAATGTGAAACTGCTGCATTCTCTACTTAGAGAGGTGTATGGTCCTTTCAGCTCACCAGTGACACTGTTGAGATCAAAAGATGGCAAGCAGTTACTGCACAATCCAAAAGACATACTCGACAGATGGAGAGATCACTTTGATGAGCTCTTAAACCAGCCATCCCAGGTTGATGATGATTTCATTTGCTCCATTCCTATTGAACCAGTGAAGCATGAGATGGCTGATGTACCTTCTCTTGTAGAGGTGACTTCTGCTGTACATGAGCTGAACTGTGGTAAGTCTCCTGGTGTGGATGTTCTGAATGCAGAGGTTTCAAAGTGCAGTCATAAAAGTTTGTCCTGGAAAAAAAGGCCAACAGACACAAACATTTTATTCAACAGGAAATTCCTTATGACAGGAAATTCCTTATGAGACAAAGAGAAAAGATCTCAAACCTGTTAAATGCACAACAGAACAACAAGAAGGAACCCTATTTGAAACGGGCTTTGCTTGAAATTGAAACTACACTCAAACTTTCCCATGAGAAGAAAAGGGTAGAGAGAGAAACCAGGGTCATAAAAAATATTAAAACAAACCCTAAGGCCGTCTTTAAATTTACGAAAGAGACTGCCTCAGTACAGTGCAAGATTGGGCCACTTTTCCATAAAAATGGCTCATTGATCAAGGATCCTCAAGGGATAAGTGAAATACTGAATGAACAGTACAAAAGGGGGTTCACACCCCCTTTGAGGGACTTGAAAATAACAAAGCCAGAGGATTTCTTTGATGCCACAACACTCCATGGAGGAAGATGTGATATCCGTCTTATAAGAAACAAACTCAACTGCTGAACCTGATGGATTCCCAGCAGTGCTCCTAAAAACATGTAAATGTGCCTTAGCAAGACCACTGAAGATCCTCTTCAGAAGTTCTCTGGTTAGTGGTAAACTACCCAGAGAGCTAAAAGAAGGCACAATATGCCCTATCCATAAAGGAGGTAGTAGAGCGGAGCCAAAAACTATAGGCCAGTCTCCCTGACGTCACATATCAGTAAGGTCATGGAGCGAATCATCATAAAGAAACTGATCACGATACTCGAAGAAATTGACCACCTGACTAGCACGCAGCATGGATTTTGTCCAGGAAGAGGCTGCCTTACACAGCTGCTACATCACTACGACTGGGTACTGAGACAACTACTAGACAGCTCACATGTGGACGTGATATATCTTGACTTTGCGAAGGCCTTTGACAAGGTCGACCACAGAATGATATGTCACAAACTACACAGACTCGGCATAAGTGTAAAAGTAGGTGAGTGGCTGCATGACTTCTTAAAGGACAGAAGCCAGTCAGTCGCAGCAAATGGGGCCCTCTCAAAGGAAACATCAATAACAAGTGGGGTGCCTTAGGGCACAGTCTTGGGACCACTAGTTTTTGGTGGCTCTCTCAAACATGCCCTCTGTAGTACATACAACATCCTTCACTAGCTATACTGATGACACAAAGGTATCACAGGTAATCAAGAACCCTGCTGATGCTGCCCTTTTTCAAGATCTGGATGCCATATACAAATGGGCTGAGGACAACAACATGCAGTTTAATGATGGAAAATATCAAGCCCTACAATACAAACCTGCAAACACAAATACAGTACACAGCTACACTGGGGGATTGAAATCCCTGTGTTGAAATCGATACGAGACCTGGGAAGAGACATGAGCGATGATGCATTGTTTTATTCACACATGAAGATGGTAACAATTAGCAAACAACTCACTGGTTGGATCTTGAGGACTTTCAGAACAAGAGACTGAGAGACCATGTTGGTGCTATGGAGGACATTTGTCCTAAGCTGTCTAGGCTATTGTGCCCAACCGTATAGTATCAAACTAACCATGGAGCTTGAGGCAATCTAACAAAGCTACACCAAGAGGATTGTGACAATGAAGGAGATAAGCTACTGGGAGAGGCTGAAAGAACTGAAACTCTACTCCTTAGAACGAAGATGGGAGAGATACGCAGTGATGGAAGATCTTGGAAGGAGTACCACCAAACTTTGGCATTATGAGCTGGACCCACCTTTGAACAGGACGTCACTGTGTGGTGCCAAAGGTCCCATAATTCACATCTAGGCCTGGGTTCAAAGGTCCTCAACTCTTTAATAAGCTGCCAAGAAACTTGAGAGATCTATATGGTCTGAATGTAGATGTTTTCAAGAAACTTCTTGACCCTCTGTTATCCAAGATCCCAGATGAACCCACAGCATGTAATGAAGGTAATCTAAGGACAGCAGCAACAAACTCCTTCTTACATCAATGGCCAGCCAATGCAGGCTGGGTATAGAAGTTGAAGTAGCAAGGGTGGTGCCCCAACATGGCCTCAGCTGGGTGGCTGAAACAAATAAAAGAATAAAAGAATATTTATTAAGTGACAATAAGAATTGCAGCTTTTTGTAAACTTTATTTCATATTACAATTGTTTGATCATGTGATCGGATCCTAACTTTTAATAGAAAACTTCTTCAGATATGAGAGTTTACTTGGGTAGTCCTGTCCAAACTGTTGACATATGTTGACATATCTGAAGAAGTGTCACTTTGTATACACTCTGCAAACTGCAGCTGCCTTAAACCTGGAGCACAACCTAATGAGAGATGGACACAATAACAGTATTGAGTGCTTCGACCAGCGTTGCTGCTAATAACTACAAGTTACCCACCTAATAACTATGTTACCCACCTAATAACTATGTTACCCACATAATAACTATGTTACCCACCTAATAACTATAAGTTACCCACCTAATAACTATAAGTTACCCACCTAATAACTATAAGTTACCCATCTAATAACTATGTTACCCACCTAATAACTATAAGTTACCCACCTAATAACTATAAGTTACCCACCTAATAACTATAAGTTACCCACCTAATAACTATGTTACCCACCTAATAACTATGTTACCCACCTAATAACTATGTTACCCACCTAATAACTATAAGTTACTCACCTAATAACTATAAGTTACCCACCTAATAACTATGTTACCCACCTAATAACTATAAGTTACTCACCTAATAACTATAAGTTACCCACCTAATAACTATAAGTTACCCACCTAATAACTATGTTACCCACCTAATAACTATAAGTTACCCACCTAATAACTATGTTACCCACCTAATAACTATAAGTTACTCACCTAATAACTATAAGTTACCCACCTAATAACTATAAGTTACCCACCTAATACCTATAAGTTACCCACCTAATACCTATAAGTTACCCACCTAATAACTATAAGTTACCCACCTAATAACTACAAGTTACCCACCTAATAACAAGTTACCCACCTAATAACTACAAGTTACCCACCTAATAACTACAAGTTACCCACCTAATAACTACAAGTTTCCCACCTAATAACCTATATATATGTATAGGAATTTTTGGTAACGTTTATCTATTTTTTTCTTCAAACTTACATTTTAGACTTAGCTCCCTTTATTTAATTATTTGTCAGGTTAATTTCTACGGACTAAAAGGAAAGATTAGGTAAATTTTATCTGACTGTTCCTCATAAAAGAATATCGATAACATTTATGTTATTTCTTCAAAGTTACAATTTAAACTTAGTTCCGTTTAAATTATTATTTATCTAGTTAATTTCTACGGACTAAGGAGAAATTGGATAAATTTTGTCTGACTGTTCTTTAAACTTATAATTATATATATATATATATATATATGGTAGATAGATATGTGTGTATGTCTTAATCATCATCATCATCATCATCATTTAACGTCCATTTTCCACGCTAGCATGGGTTAGTCGGATTGTCTCATTAGAGGAAAGTTGGTTTGGGTCCCATGTCTTGCTCTTACAGAACTGTTTCTGGCTTGATTTCTACGGCTGGATGCCCTTCCTAACACCAACCACGTTTACAGTGTGGGCTAGGTGCTTTTTACTGTGTCACCATCATGACCACTTTACAGTTGGACTGGGGGTTTCACTAGATGCATATTTCAGCCTGTACTCATGGAAATGTGTGGAAGGGTGGGCCATACTGTATATATGCTTCAGATTCGGCCTGTGCCCATGGGAAGTCATATATATAAGTATATATACATACATATATATATATATAAACAGTAGACAGCTTCTGCTACCTAGGTGACCAAATTAGCAGCGGAGGTTGGGGTTCGGGAAGTACAATAACTAGAGTAAGAACGGGATGGAAGAAGTTCAGGGAGCTACTGCTACTGCTAGCTGCAAAAGGCTTTTCCCTCAAAATGAAAGGCAGACTGTATGATGCATGTATACGAAGAGCAATGTTACATGGTAGTGAGACCTGGGTGCTGTCTGTGGAAGACTTGCGTAGATTAGAGAGAAACGAAGCCTGCATGCTCTGATGGATGTGTAATAGTAATATACGTGAATGGCAAAGCATAAATGAATTGAGAGAGAGACTGAGCATAAGAGGAATCAAATGCTGTGTGCAGGAGAGGCGGTCGCGTTGGTATGGACATGTGATGCGTATCAAGGATGACAGCTGCATAAAAAGGTGCAGAGCACTAGAAGTCAATGGAAACCGCGGAGTGGGGAGACCCAAGAAGACCTGGGATGAGGTGATAAAAGCCGACCTTACCCAATTGCACCTCTCAAGGGCGATTACACTGGACCGTGACCTCTGGCGTCACGCAGTAATACAGAAGACCCGACCTCCCACGGGTACAAGCCGAAGATGAAGCATATAGATAATATGCCCCCACACCCTCCCACTGTAAAGTGGTCGTGGAGGTGTCATGACAAAATAGCACCCAGCCCACACTGTAAAGTGGACGTGTAGGCACCACGGAAAAAAAATAGACCCAGCACTCACTGTAAATGAGGTTGGTGTTAGGAAGGGCATCCAGCTGTAGAAATCAAGCCAGAATCGGTTCCTGTATGAGCAAACAAGGTCAGCTGACTGGACACTGCCCACAACAGGACAACCCGTCTAACCCATGCTAGCATGGAAGAATGGACTTAAAATGGTGATGATGTTGATGATATATAAAGTATAAATAGATAGTAACAATATTCCAGTTCAAAGCTCCTTTTTTGTATCCTGTGAAATATTTCAAACTATGTTCTTACTATAAAGGATCACGAGGACCCTTCAGTTGTGTGAAGGACATGACAACCTAGTGTTGGTGATTTATACCTCAAACACATCCACTACACTGTTGGTAATAGGCAGGGCAACCCACTGTAGAATGTTGTGAGGACTCTTCAGTTGTGTCAAAAACATGACAATCTCTCATTTTCCAGTACAATCAGTAGAGCGTGGGACTGTGCTTAAGTGAGAGGTCAGTAGCCCCACTTTAGCAGTGAATTTCTCTATGAAGACCCATCAAACCCTTGCTTGCAGGGAATGTGTACATTAAACTTTGGTTTCGATGATGATCTTACTATAATGGTATTTCCAATGAAAATACACTATTTGTGTGCTTCAATAAATATTGATTTCTTATTTAGGCACAAGGTCAGCAACTTTAGTGGGGAATGGCAGGCAAAGTTGATTAAATCAACCCCAGTACTTGACTGGTATTTTATTTTATAAACTCCAAAAGGATGAAAAGCAATTTACATCTACATTTACTTTGCTCACTTATTCCTGAGAGGGTCATGGGAGCAAACTCCTCAAACATTCCTTCCAGTGGGTCCTGTGAGAAGCAGCCCTCTCCAAATGATCCGGCTGGATCCCCAAGCGAGACCAGTGAAGCTCATGGATGTTAATAAACCATCTTGCTCAGGGTCTACTGCTGGGTCTCCTACCTGTTGGTTTTGACTGTAAAATCTGTCCAGCAATTCTTTCCTGAGACATTCTAAACCACATGTCCATAGTATTAGAGCTGTGATCTCTCAATTCAGAGAAATAGTGTCTCTACCTGGAGCAATTCTTTGATCTCTGAGCTACACATTCTATCAAGTAACGTTACTCCAAAGACCCTTCAGAAGAACCCTATTTTGGCCACTTGTATTTGTAATTGTATTCTTTTGGTCATTACCCAAGATTCATGATAAGAGTTGGCATGAAGACCGAATTGAAGATAGCGAGTTTGGCTTTTACACCTACCTCTCTTCTTCTGATGACTGAATGCCAAAGGTGGCACATTGCTGCACCAGCTCCTGTAATTCTTGCGCTTAATTTAGCCTCCTGCCTTTCATCACTTTTTTTTTTGCTTTCACCTGTTCAAAGCAAAAAATTGGATGTGTTAATGTTGTTGAGATGGGCCTTATTGAAGTTCAGGCATAGACCTAGTTACTCAAATTAACTCCAAAAATCCGAGCAAAATCCCATAATGTGGTGTCAGAATGTAGAGTTATTTCAAGAAAAGTTCAAGGCTGGATCCTCAATGGGATCTGTGTTACTGAAATGGTTAGTTATGAAAAAATGGAGGCACATGGTTTAGTGGTTAGAGCATTGACCTTGCAATCGAAAGGTTGTGAGTTCAATTCTCAGACTGGGTGATGTGTTGTTTCCTTGAGCAAGACACTTTATTTCACATTGCTCCAGTTTACTCAGCTGTAGAAATGAGTTGATAGGGACTGGGGTCCCTATCATTCCACTGCAAAGTGGTCGTGGAGGTGCCACGGCAAAAAAGCACCCAGCACTCACTGTAAATGAGGTTGGTGTTAGGAAGGGCATCCAGCTGTAGAAATCAAGCCAGAATCATTTCCCGTCCCACCCTTGCAAGCAGGGAAAAGCGGACGTAAAATGATGATGATGATGATGATGATGATTTGGTATTGAGGCTTTCATATTTATTGTATATAAACATATTACATGTTTTCATATACATCCTTATTATGCTTAACGTTCTCTTAGTGCTACTGCCAATTAATTATAACCAGCCAAGTTTGCACTATATGCAAATGAACATTTCCAGCCAATCTTTTCTATTTGTTATATGCAAATGAGCATTACCAGCAAATGTTTGATACACAAAATCTATATAGACTCCTCTTGTCTATTTTCATCTCAATATCAGTTGTCACTGATGAGAGATCAGCAAATCTTGAAACAGTTGTCTGGCATTCTCAACAGCGTAAGCACTCACATTTTCTACCCTTCCTTTTTTTTCTTAGAAACGCAATAATTTAAATTAGCATATATTCAAATTAGCAAATGTTTAAATTAGCAGATATTTAAATTAGTAGATCTTCAAATTAGCAGATTGTCAAGTTAGCATAACTTTTGATCATAACATAATAGAATCTGAATTTATTTTTATTTTTTCAGAAATTTTCTTTACTGTCTTGAAAAACCCAAATTTTGCACATTTTTCGACATAAAGTTTTACCCAATTTTCCCTTGTATGACAGTTTGTGTGTCTAGGGATGGGATCTGATAATACAATGACAATCAACAGCTAAACTATTGTGTGTGTGTGAGGAAACACTTTAGCTTATCTCACCAGCAGTACTTCCAGTGGAATTTTAATCTCAGTTATTCAACTTCCAACATATTATTATTATTATTATTATTATTTATTATTATTATTTTTTAAATTTTGTGTTTCTTTTACAAACACTCTTCAATCTTGCCTCATTCATCATCATCATCATTTAACATCCTCTTTCCCTGCTAGCAAGTGTTGGACAGAGTCAGTAATGAAGTGGAGCTACTAACTTCCCAGACAGGCAGGTAGGTTTACATATGGTCCCACATACTACTAACTGCACTAGAGAGACTATCATGTCTTTGATACAACTGAAGAGTCCTCTTAACCTTTTGTTTGGCAACTATTGTTGTATGTACAGAGTGAATTGGGTTTGTTTATTGTGTAGATCACCAACACGAGGGAGGCTGTCATATTCTTAACGCAACAGAAGGGGGTCCTCCTGACCCTCTATTACTCTTTCTACTGTTGGATGACCTTCCTATCACCAACCACTTTACAAAGTGTACTGACTGTATTTTCTATGTAGATCACTAACTCTAGGTTGTCATGTCTTTGTCACAACTGACGTGTTCTTTTGACCCTTTGTTGGGGAAGTTCTAGTACATGAAACATAATTCACATGTTCACATCTCTAAGATCAATATTAATGAAGACAATGAATTATACGAGTATCAAAGATAAGCTGTGAAAGAGTTCATTGACTTATTGATCCAACAATAAAACTGAAAACTGGTTATTACAGCTGTTACTCATCCTAAACTTGTTCCTATCAAATATAGTAGTGGGTGTATTTATCACTGCTACTAGGGAGGTTGCCTATGAACAGACCACCTGATCCTGTCTTTGGCAGGAGAAGAAATTATGACTTCAGAATCGAAAGAGCTTAGAGTAAACTTGGTGTAGCGACTAGCGCCACCTTGCCCGGGGAGAAAAAACTAATTGGAGTTACTTCTCGTTGAATTCTAGAAGATTCCTTGAACTTCCGGTCTAGGGATTATAAAGGAGGGAGAAAAGAGACATCTTAGCTTATTTGGCGACCGGCTCTCGGACAGTTCACTCACGAGTGAGTTTGTTAACCTTATTATATCTGCATCGAATTTAATTAGTGGTTGGCCTGTAGTGGCATTTACCAAAGTAAATAAACCTGTGACCAATTCACTAAAGTGATTTGAAGTGTCAGCACTCTAAGATTTATCGGCATGTCCGTGCTCCTCTTGGGAAATTCAGCCCGCCAGATGCACGTTTCCGTCATATTCACATGGATATTGTTGGTCCATGGCCCGTTAGTCGTGGGTTCACATACATATTGACTTGTATCGATCGTTTCTCTCGGTGGCCTGAAGCCATACCCCTCATGGACATAACAACAGAGTCCGTTGCCCAAGCTTTCATTTCCAATTGGATTGCTCGCTCTGCTGTTCCTACTAAAATAACTACGGATCGTGGATGCCAATTTGAAGCTTCCTTATTTCGTGAAATATCACGACTCTTGGGTGCTCATCACATTCATATGACCAGCTATCATCCAGCCTCCAATGGAATGGTCGAGAGGTTTCATAGACAGTTGAAAGCTGCACTTCGCGCTACTCCTGATCCGCAACGTTGAACCAAATTTTTGCCAATCGTGCTTCTTGGTTGTTGTTCTGCCATTAAGACAGATTTAGGTTTTTCTTCTGCTGAACTTCTTTATGGTACCACATTGTCTCTTCCTGGACAAATGTTAGCACCAGTGGATTCATCACATCTTGACCCAGCATTATATGTCACCAGGATTTTTATTTCTCGGATCTTCCACCAATGAACCCTCGTGACCAGTCTATTTCTTCTGCTGTCCCATCGGACATCTCTACGTGGACACACATTTTCATACAGAATGATTCCGTCAAGGGACCTCTTATGTCACCCTACAATGGACCTTTTAGTGTGCTTTCGCACACACCAAAACACTTTACAGTGGCTGTCAATGGTCGAAAAGAGGTAATATCCGTTGACAGAGAAAAGAAGGCTTTCTCTGAAAGTCTCACATCATTGCCTGACATACCTCGCACATACACTCCCACACAAACACCTTCACCTCCACCGCAAACACCACATACCACACAACCATATGTCACACGAAGTGGCAGGACAGTAATATGGCCACAGAAACTCTCAAAAACAATATTCGTCTAACCCCTAGTAGCATTAACTATTTGACTTTGAAAAATTTTGAACTTATTTTGAGCACTATTTTCCTTGCTCCCTTGTACTGTTTTGAATTGTATTGTTCCAGTTACATTTTTCTGCATGTTTATTTTCATACTTTGCTTCTGTTACAAACCATTGTAATTTATGTACCTTTTGTTTTGCTTGCTCCTTATTCTACGGCTCCTCGCTACAATGACCTTACGGTTATTATCAACTATCGTCTGTAGCGACTAGCACCACCTTGCTCGAGGAGAAAAAACTAATTGGAGTTACTTCCCTAGGGATTATAAAGGAGGGAGAAAAGAGACATCTTAGCTTATTTGGCGACCGGCTCTCAGACAGTTCACTCATGAGTGAGTTTGTTAACCTTATTATATCTGCATCGAATTTAATTAGTGGTTGGCCTGTAGTGGCATTTACCAAAGTAAATAAACCTGTGACCAATTCACTAAATTGGGAAAAACTAAAGGTTTTGGTAAGCAGGAAAGAAGACATGACCCTGGTCCTGTTAGGTAAGTGGACCTGTTCAATATATAGAAATGGAGTAGAAATAATGTATGCAATGTAAATCTTGGGTACACAAGGAGTGTACTGGGGTAAATGGGAGACTAACAGGAAAGGTAAACTACTGTCAATTGACATATACTGTTTCTTTTAATGTTTATTTATCCCTCCCCCTCTTTCTCTCTCTGCTTCTCACACACACCCTCACTTTTTGTCTGACTCTTTCACCCTGCCTCTCTTTCTCCGTCTCTCTTTCTCTCACTCTCTCTCTATGCCTGCCTCTCCCACACACTTTTACCCTGTCTCTTTCTGTCGGTCTGTTTGCTTTTCACTTACTCTCTAACTGTCTCTCTCTCCCTCTCTCTCTCACACTCACCATATCTTTCAGAAAACAATCCAGCCTGTTTAAAAGACAAGGAAGACTTCAATGCTATCAAGACACTACATGATTTGATTGATGATGACAGGAATGGCAATGTTGATCAAACAGAAAGTGATGAGGTAAACATAATATCATCTTCTTAAACTACCACTTAAGATCATGAGGGCAGCAGAGTCCTCAAACACTCTCTCCAGCAAGTCCTATCAGAAGCAATCCTCTCCCATAGATCCAGCTATATCCTCAAACGTTACCAGTCAAACTCATGCATGTTATCCAGTCATCTTGCTTGGCGTTTACCTCTGAGTCCCCTGCCAGTTGGTTTTGTTTGTAAAATGTGTTCAAAAATTATTTTCTGAGACATTCTAACCCATGTCTGTATTATCAGAGCTGTGATCTCTCAATTCAGAGAAGCAATAGCTCTACCTGGAGTGACTCTCCGATTGCAGAGCTACACACTCTATCAAGTAATGTTACTCCAAAGATCCTTCAGAGGAACCCTATTTCGGTCGCTTGTGTTCCCGATCATATTCTTTGTCATTACCCAAGATTCCTGACTATAGGTAAGGGTAGGCTTGAACACTGAAATTAAGATAGTGAGTTTGGTTTTTACATCTACCTCACACTTTACATGTGAGTTGAATTCCACTGAAGCAAGTGGAGAAGTTCAAGTATGTTGGGGCTGTGGTCATGAGTGATGGAAGGTATGAGGCTGAATTAAGTGCAAGAATTGTAGGAGCTGGTGCAGTAATGTGACAGCTTCAACATTCATCTTTAGATGAACAAAAAATGTAATAAATAAAAACCTTCCGCATAGAGGGTGTTGGCAGCAGATGGACCACCTCACCAAACTGCTCCTTCCACGAGTGAAGTGTCCATCTGCTCCAATCTAGTAAGGTGGGACAAGGCACGATGGTTAGATGGTAGTAGATGATGGACATAATGTACACATTCATCACCTTTGTGCGACCTGTCAGGGATAGTTTCCTCTCAATCCATTTCTGGGTGAGAGTGGCCACTCTGCGTGTTACTTCATCAGAGTTCTTATCCACCTGGAGGTCTGATCCATACCAGACCTGAGTAACTTCACCGATCTGTTTGTCCAGTGTTGGACAACATTGTTCAATGGCATAGATTTACCTCTCCAGGTGCCGAGCTGTGAACCCACTGACTTTTCCAGGTTCAGTTTTGCTCCCATCAACCTCATATTCTTCTAAGAAGGTGCTGACCACCTTGATTTCTGAGGTGTCTGACACCATCATGGTGATGTCATCCACATAAGCCGACACAGCCTTTCTGCATCCCAGTTCGAGCAGGATGCCCTGCAACAGTTCCTCCTTCCACAGTAAAGTCTTGAGAGTCAATATGTACAGAAGGGAGGAGAGAGGGCACCCTTGATGGACCGATCGGGAGATCTGAAACAGTTCGAAAAGTTTGCCATTAATTTTGTTCAGTGAGCAGTTGCCGCTGTGCATTGCAGCAATCCAGCCTCTGAAGGTGGGACCGAAGCCAGCTGCCTTGAGGACAGCCTTCAGGTATCAATGGTTGATCCTATCGAATGCTTTCGATTGATCTAAATTGATTAGAGTTTCACCGAAGCTGGGTTTACACCATACCCTCTCTATGATGTATCACATGAGGTGGAGGTTGCCGTGTATGGATCTGGTCGGGATTGCGCAAGTTTGCAGCTCCCCTACCAAACCCTCAATGACAAGCCCCAACCTCTTCACTAACACCTTGGCCAAAATCCTGTGTTTAGCAGAGTTATGGGTCTAAAGTTGTCTAAGGTATCCCTCTTGTTTTCATCTTTCTTCATCAGTGTTACTAGGCGCTGGGAGTAATCCCATTCTGCTGCCAGTTGCAGTAGAGCGCTTTGAGATTGGAGAACAAATCTGGCATATTTACGTAAAGCTCGTAGGGCAGACCATCCAAACCGGGTGACTTGCGCCTCATGCAGCTGACTAGGGCATCCCGAATCTTGGCTGATGTTATTGGCTTGTCACAGCACCCAGGGCCGGCTGGGGAGAGTCGCAGGAGGCCTTCAAGGAAGGAACTGAAATCTGCCATCATTTCCAAACCTCGACCCTCCCTGAACAGTTGAGCAAAGTTCTAGCAAAAGGCCTCACACATCCGCCTGGAATCTCTCAGCTCGTGTCCATCTCAGTCCATCAAAGACCGGATCGTGGTTTTATTACCACGCTGAACCTCTGCCACACGGGCCCATCGTTTCTCAGCGCATGCGCCTTAGCTCTGACAATCCAACCTTCGTGTTTCATATTGAAGAAATGATCTAATGCCATTCTCGCCGCTAGCACGTCAGTTGCAATGCCACTACAAATAGCCTCGTCTAACTTATCTACCAACTCCCCCACCTTTCTATTTTTCTCTAACACTAGCTCTTTGCTGAACTCTATCGAAGTTACTCTAATCTCTCTTTTGAGAGCCCCCGCCACCATCTGTTGTTGACTCCCACTATCAACTTACACTTAACTAAAGTGGTGACCCAGTCCTTGTAAGCTGTACATGCTGCGACTGACATGTTGAGTTTCCAGTAACCAGGTCCTAACCTGCGCATCTTATCTAGCTTGACCATTCAGATCACAAACTTGTGATCTGAATAGGCGACTGTTTGAAAAAGTGGACAACCTATACTATCCCTATCTACTGTCCTAATAAACAACCTATCTACATACAATCTAGATGGCCCTACGTGGTTGGTCCAGGTCCACACTGGCGCATTAGGGAAATCTAGTTGACGTGTGTCCAAGATGCTGTTCCAGCCCCCAGCCCCCCCCCAATGGTAAAGGGTGAGACGCTCCTAGAAAGGCTTCCAGGCACCTAAAGAAATCCAGCTGTCCAGCCCCGGTCAGGCAGAAGATAGCCACCAGTCTGACGACACCACCTTTGCTATTGTTCACGTCCAGGACCACCAATTTACCAGGTCCAGGAAGATCATCTTTACCTCAAGACTCAGGCCTTTCCTAAACAACACTGCCGCTCCACCTCTTATTCCTGGCTGACTGTTAATCAACTTTTTCTTCTTTTCCTTTTTTCTTACACTGTTAGTTTTTACGAGTGGAATTACAGTACACCGATGGTTTTGAACGCCATTTTACATTTCATGGCAACGATGGGTTTATCAGCGTTGAAGATCTTTGGAAATCTTGGAAACAGTCCGAAGGTAGGACTTTTGGACTTAATTTGTCATTTATTATTTTATGTCTTTTATTCTTATATTGATTTCAGTCATTAATCTGTGGCCATGCTGGGGCACCACCCTCTTGAACTGGTTTACTGGTTTCAGTCAATAGACTGTGGCCATACTGGGGCACCACATTCTTTTAGTGGTTTATTGTTTTCAGTCATTAGACTGTGGCCATGCTGGAGCACTGCATTAAAGGAATTTAAACGATCATGTTGACACCAGTACATATTTACTTTATCAATCTCTTGTTGCACTGCTACTTCATGGGACACACATACAGACAAAGACACACACATGTATGTGTGATACACATACACACACACACACACTTATGTATGTGCACATACAGAAACACACATGTATATATGAACACACACACACACATGTATGTATGAACACACACACACACACATATATGTATGAACACACACACACATGTATGTATAAACACACACTCACATGTAAGAACACACACACACGTATGTATGAACACACACACACACGTATGTATAAACACACACACACGTATGTATAAACACACACACACACACGTATGTATGAACACACACACACACACACACACACACACACACACACATGTATGTATGAACAAACACATACACAAGTATGTATGAACACACACACACACAAGTATGTATGAACACACACACACACACATGTATGTATGAACAGATAATCTCTGGTCCCAAATAATAGGGGGGGGGGGCGAACAAGTGGGGTGGTGGACATTTGTTTAAATAATTATAAGGGGGAGGGGGGGAATCTGTAATTGTATAGTGTATGTTTGTAAATATGTGATTTCTTTTAATGTTGTTTCTTTGTCATATATATCATGTTCTTTTAACCTTCAGCACACTGTTGGCAGCAAATTGTGACAAGAGAGTAATCTCCCCTTAGTACATAATGTAGTGTCAAGGGAAGCAATTCATTAAAAACATTCAGTGTCCTAAATGTTAATGTAAAATGAAATAATTACTAGATTCTTCAGCTGTTGTATCAATATAAGTCACAATAAAATTTGGCTGGAGATTGATTAGCAATATTTAATAAGTGTGTGTGTGGGGGGGGGGGGGTAAATCAGGGAGTTGGAAATAATCTGATGAAAAATTAAGAGGGGGGAGGGGGTTATTGAAGATCTGATGAAGCTGACAGTAGATGACAGAGGACTGTGGTGAGAGATGCTGTCCAATCCAAGCAGTGGTGACGGTAATGACAACTGTTAGATAACTGTTTCTACTATTGGCACAAGGCTAGCAATTACCCAGTGTATTACTGGTACTTTATTTTATCTACCCCGTAGGGATGAAAGGCAAAGTTAACCTCGGCGGGATTTGAACTCAGAATGGAAAGGGACGTAACTCTTTGCGTCAAATCATGGCGTCCAACGCTCTACCGATACTGTCAATCCACCGCCTTCCAACTGTTAGACATATGAGATAATTGGTTGTTCGTTCAAGTGTTTGTGATGATCTGTGACAAGGGCTAAAGTGGGAGTGAGGGAGAGAGACAATGTAAGAGTTAAAGAGAAAGAGGGAGAGTGAAAGATGCAGAGAGAGTGAGTGTGGGAAAGAAAGTGAGTATAAGGGGGAGCGAGAGAGAGTATGTAAGAGAGGAAGTAAGAGGGTGGTGGTAGTGATGACATCACACTAAGGTAGTAAGAGGGAGGTGGTAGTGATGACATCACACTAAGGAAGTAAGAGGGAGGTGGTAGTGATGACATCACACTAAGGTAGTAAGAGGGAGGTGGTAGTGATGACATCACACTAAGGTAGTAAGAGGGAGGTGGTAGTGATGACATCACACTAAGGAAGTAAGAGGGAGGTGGTAGTGATGACATCACACTAAGGTAGTAAGAGGGAGGTGGTAGTGATGACATCACACTAAGGTAGTAAGAGGGAGGTGGTAGTGATGACATCACACTAAGGTAGTAAGAGGGAGGTGGTAGTGATGACATCACACTAAGGTAGTAAGAGGGAGGTGGTAGTGATGACATCACACTAAGGAAGTAAGAGGGAGGTGGTAGTGATGACATCACACTAAGGAAGTAAGAGGGAGGTGGTAGTGATGACATCACACTAAGGTAGTAAGAGGGAGGTGGTAGTGATGACATCACACTAAGGTAGTAAGAGGGAGGTGGTAGTGATGACATCACACTAAGGTAGTAAGAGGGAGGTGGTAGTGATGACATCACACTAAGGAAGTAAGAGGGAAGTGGTAGTGATGACATCACACTAAGGAAGTAAGAGGGAGGTGGTAGTGATGACATCACACTAAGGTAGTAAGAGGGAAGTGGTAGTGATGACATCACACTAAGGTAGTAAGAGGGAGGTGGTAGTGATGACATCACACTAAGGAAGTAAGAGGGAGGTGGTAGTGATGACATCACACTAAGGAAGAGGGAGGTGGTAGTGATGAGATCACACTAAGGTAGTAAGAGGGAGGTGGTAGTGATGACATCACACTAAGGAAGTAAGAGGGAGGTGGTAGTGATGACATCACACTAAGGTAGTAAGAGGGAGGTGGTAGTGATGACATGACACTAAGGTAGTAAGAGGGAGGTGGTAGTGATGACATGACACTAAGGTAGTAAGAGGGAGGTGGTAGTGATGACATCACACTAAGGTAGTAAGAGGGAGGTGGTAGTGATGACATCACACTAAGGTAGTAAGAGGGAGGTGGTAGTGATGACATCACACTAAGGTAGTAAGAGGGAGGTGGTAGTGATGACATCACACTAAGGTAGTAAGAGGGAGGTGGTAGTGATGACATCACACTAAGGAAGAGGGAGGTGATAGTGATGACATCACACTTAGGTAGTAAGAGGGAGGTGGTAGTGATGACATCACACTAAGGAAGTAAGAGGGAGGTGGTAGTGATGACATCACACTAAGGTAGAGGGAGGTGGTAGTGATGACATCACACTAAGGTAGAGGGAGGTGGTAGTGATGACATCACACTAAGGTAGTAAGAGGGAGGTGGTAGTGATGACATCACACTAAGGTAGAGGGAGGTGGTAGTGATGACATCACACTAAGGTAGTAAGAGGGAGGTGGTAGTGATAACATCACCCTAAGGTAGTAAGAGGGTGGTGGTAGTGATGACATCACACTAAGGAAGTAAGAGGGAGGTGGTAGTGATGACATCACACTAAGGAAGTAAGAGGGAGGTGGTAGTGATGACATGACACTAAGGTAGTAAGAGGGAGGTGGTAGTGATGACATCACACTAAGGTAGTAAGAGGGAGGTGGTAGTGATGACGTGACACTAAGGAAGTAAGAGGGAGGTGGTAGTGATGACATCACACTGAGGTAGTAAGAGGGAGGTGGTAGTGATGACATCACACTAAGGTAGTAAGAGGGAGGTGGTAGTGATGACATCACACTAAGGAAGTAAGAGGGAGGTGGTAGTGATGACATCACACTAAGGAAGTAAGAGGGAGGTGGTAGTGATGACATCACACTAAGGTAGAGGGAGGTGGTAGTGATGACATCACACTAAGGTAGTAAGAGGGAGGTGGTAGTGATGACATCACACTAAGATAGTAAGAGGGAGGTGGTAGTGATGACATCACACTAAGGTAGTAAGAGGGAGGTGGTAGTGATGACATCACACTAAGGTAGTAAGAGGGAGGTGGTAGTGATGACATCACACTAAGGAAGTAAGAGGGAGGTGGTAGTGATGACATCACACTAAGGTAGAGGGAGGTGGTAGTGATGACATCACACTAAGGTAGTAAGAGGGAGGTGGTAGTGATGACATCACACTAAGGTAGTAAGAGGGGGGTGGTAGTGATGACATCACACTAAGGTAGTAAGAGGGTGGTGGTAGTGATGACATCACACTAAGGTAGTAAGAGGGAGGTGGTAGTGATAACATCACACTAAGGTAGTAAGAGGGTGGTGGTAGTGATGACATCACACTAAGGAAGTAAGAGGGAGGTGGTAGTGATGACATCACACTAAGGTAGTAAGAGGGAGGTGGTAGTGATGACATCACACTAAGGAAGTAAGAGGGAGGTGGTAGTGATGACATCACACTAAGGTAGTAAGAGGGAGGTGGTAGTGATGACATCACACTAAGGTAGTAAGAGGGAGGTGGTAATGATGACATCACACTAAGGTAGAGGGAGGTGGTAGTGATGACATCACACTAAGGAAGTAAGAGGGAGGTGGTAGTGATGACATCACACTAAGGTAGTAAGAGGGAGGTGGTAGTGATGACATGACACTAAGGTAGTAAGAGGGAGGTGGTAGTGATGACATCACACTAAGGTAGTAAGAGGGAGGTGGTAGTGATGACATCACACTAAGGTAGTAAGAGGGAGGTGCTAGTGATGACATCACACTAAGGTAGTAAGAGGGAGGTGGTAGTGATGACATGACACTAAGGTAGTAAGAGGGAGGTGGTAGTGATGACATCACACTAAGGAAGTAAGAGGGAGGTGGTAGTGATGACATCACACTAAGGTAGTAAGAGGGAGTTGATAGTGATGACATCACACTAACGTAGTAAGAGGGAGGTGGTAGTGATGACATCACACTAAGGAAGTAAGAGGGAGGTGGTAGTGATGACATCACACTAAGGTAGTAAGAGGGAGGTGGTAGTGATGACATCACACTAAGATAGTAAGAGGGAGGTGGTAGTGATGACATCACACTAAGGTAGTAAGAGGGAGGTGATAGTGATGACATCACACTAAGGTAGAGGGAGGTGGTAGTGATGACATCACACTAAGGAAGTAAGAGGGAGGTGGTAGTGATGACATCACACTAAGGTAGTAAGAGGGAGGTGATAGTGATGACATCACACTAAGGTAGTAAGAGGGAGGTGGTAGTGATGACATCACACTAAGGAAGTAAGAGGGAGGTGGTAGTGATGACATCACACTAAGGTAGTAAGAGGGAGGTGGTAGTTATGACATCACACTAAGGTAGTAAGAGGGAGGTGGTAGTGATGACATCACACTAAGGTAGTAAGAGGGAGGTGGTAGTGATGACATGACACTAAGGTAGAGGGAGGTGGTAGTGATGACATCACACTAAGGTAGAGGGAGGTGGTAGTGATGACATCACACTAAGGAAGTAAGAGGGAGGTGGTAGTGATGACATCACACTAAGGTAGTAAGAGGGAGGTGGTAGTGATGACATGACACTAAGGTAGTAAGAGGGAGGTGGTAGTGATGACATCACACTAAGGTAGTAAGAGGGAGGTGGTAGTGATGACATCACACTAAGGTAGTAAGAGGGAGGTGGTAGTGATGACATCACACTAAGGTAGAGGGAGGTGGTAGTGATGACATCACACTAAGGTAGAGGGAGGTGGTAGTGATGACATCACACTAAGGAAGTAAGAGGGAGGTGGTAGTGATGACATCACACTAAGGAAGTAAGAGGGAGGTGGTAGTGATGACATCACACTAAGGTAGTAAGAGGGAGGTGGTAGTGATGACATCACACTAAGGTAGTAAGAGGGAGGTGGTAGTGATGACATCACACTAAGGTAGTAAGAGGGAGGTGGTAGTGATGACATCACACTAAGGTAGAGGGAGGTGGTAGTGATGACATCACACTAAGGTAGAGGGAGGTGGTACTGATGACATCACACTAAGGAAGTAAGAGGGAGGTGGTAGTGATGACATCACACTAAGGTAGTAAGAGGGAGGTGGTAGTGATGACATCACACTAAGGTAGTAAGAGGGAGGTGGTAGTGATGACATCACACTAAGGTAGTAAGAGGGAGGTGGTAGTGATGACATCACACTAAGGTAGAGGGAGGTGGTAGTGATGACATCACACTAAGGTAGAGGGAGGTGGTAGTGATGACATCACACTAAGGAAGTAAGAGGGAGGTGGTAGTGATGACATCACACTAAGGTAGTAAGAGGGAGGTGGTAGTGATGACATCACACTAAGGTAGTAAGAGGGAGGTGGTAGTGATGACATCACACTAAGGTAGTAAGAGGGAGGTGGTAGTGATGACATCACACTAAGGTTGTAAGAGGGAGGTGGTAGTGATGACATCACACTAAGGTAGTAAGAGGGAGGTGGTAGTGATGACATCACACTAAGGTAGTAAGAGGGAGGTGGTAGTGATGACATCACACTAAGGAAGTAAGAGGGAGGTGGTAGTGATGACATCACACTAAGGTAGAGGGAGGTGGTAGTGATGACATCACACTAAGGTAGAGGGAGGTGGTAGTGATGACATCACACTAAGATAGTAAGAGGGAGGTGGTAGTGATGACATCACACTAAGATAGTAAGAGGGAGGTGGTAGTGATGACATCACACTAAGGAAGTAAGAGGGAAGTGGTAGTGATGACATCACACTAAGGTAGTAAGAGGGAGGTGGTAGTGATGACATCACACTAAGGTAGAGGGAGGTGGTAGTGATGACATCACACTAAGGAAGTAAGAGGGAGGTGGTAGTGATGACATCACACTAAGGTAGAGGGAGTTGGTAGTGATGACATCACACTAAGGTAGTAAGAGGGAGGTGGTAGTGATGACATCACACTAAGGTAGTAAGAGGGGGGTGGTAGTGATGACATCACACTAAGGTAGTAAGAGGGTGGTGGTAGTGATGACATCACACTAAGGTAGTAAGAGGGAGGTGGTAGTGATAACATCACACTAAGGTAGTAAGAGGGTGGTGGTAGTGATGACATCACACTAAGGAAGTAAGAGGGAGGTGGTAGTGATGACATCACACTAAGGTAGTAAGAGGGAGGTGGTAGTGATGACATCACACTAAGGAAGTAAGAGGGAGGTGGTAGTGATGACATCACACTAAGGTAGTAAGAGGGAGGTGGTAGTGATGACATCACACTAAGGTAGTAAGAGGGAGGTGGTAATGATGACATCACACTAAGGTAGAGGGAGGTGGTAGTGATGACATCACACTAAGGAAGTAAGAGGGAGGTGGTAGTGATGACATCACACTAAGGTAGTAAGAGGGAGGTGGTAGTGATGACATGACACTAAGGTAGTAAGAGGGAGGTGGTAGTGATGACATCACACTAAGGTAGTAAGAGGGAGGTGGTAGTGATGACATCACACTAAGGTAGTAAGAGGGAGGTGCTAGTGATGACATCACACTAAGGTAGTAAGAGGGAGGTGGTAGTGATGACATGACACTAAGGTAGTAAGAGGGAGGTGGTAGTGATGACATCACACTAAGGAAGTAAGAGGGAGGTGGTAGTGATGACATCACACTAAGGTAGTAAGAGGGAGTTGATAGTGATGACATCACACTAACGTAGTAAGAGGGAGGTGGTAGTGATGACATCACACTAAGGAAGTAAGAGGGAGGTGGTAGTGATGACATCACACTAAGGTAGTAAGAGGGAGGTGGTAGTGATGACATCACACTAAGATAGTAAGAGGGAGGTGGTAGTGATGACATCACACTAAGGTAGTAAGAGGGAGGTGATAGTGATGACATCACACTAAGGTAGAGGGAGGTGGTAGTGATGACATCACACTAAGGAAGTAAGAGGGAGGTGGTAGTGATGACATCACACTAAGGTAGTAAGAGGGAGGTGATAGTGATGACATCACACTAAGGTAGTAAGAGGGAGGTGGTAGTGATGACATCACACTAAGGAAGTAAGAGGGAGGTGGTAGTGATGACATCACACTAAGGTAGTAAGAGGGAGGTGGTAGTTATGACATCACACTAAGGTAGTAAGAGGGAGGTGGTAGTGATGACATCACACTAAGGTAGTAAGAGGGAGGTGGTAGTGATGACATGACACTAAGGTAGAGGGAGGTGGTAGTGATGCCATCACACTAAGGTAGAGGGAGGTGGTAGTGATGACATCACACTAAGGAAGTAAGAGGGAGGTGGTAGTGATGACATCACACTAAGCTAGTAAGAGGGATGTGGTAGTGATGACATGACACTAAGGTAGTAAGAGGGAGGTGGTAGTGATGACATCACACTAAGGTAGTAAGAGGGAGGTGGTAGTGATGACATCACACTAAGGTAGTAAGAGGGAGGTGGTAGTGATGACATCACACTAAGGTAGAGGGAGGTGGTAGTGATGACATCACACTAAGGTAGAGGGAGGTGGTAGTGATGACATCACACTAAGGAAGTAAGAGGGAGGTGGTAGTGATGACATCACACTAAGGAAGTAAGAGGGAGGTGGTAGTGATGACATCACACTAAGGTAGTAAGAGGGAGGTGGTAGTGATGACATCACACTAAGGTAGTAAGAGGGAGGTGGTAGTGATGACATCACACTAAGGTAGTAAGAGGGAGGTGGTAGTGATGACATCACACTAAGGTAGAGGGAGGTGGTAGTGATGACATCACACTAAGGTAGAGGGAGGTGGTAGTGATGACATCACACTAAGGAAGTAAGAGGGAGGTGGTAGTGATGACATCACACTAAGGTAGTAAGAGGGAGGTGGTAGTGATGACATCACACTAAGGTAGTAAGAGGGAGGTGGTAGTGATGACATCACACTAAGGTAGTAAGAGGGAGGTGGTAGTGATGACATCACACTAAGGTAGAGGGAGGTGGTAGTGATGACATCACACTAAGGTAGAGGGAGGTGGTAGTGATGACATCACACTAAGGAAGTAAGAGGGAGGTGGTAGTGATGACATCACACTAAGGTAGTAAGAGGGAGGTGATAGTGATGACATCACACTAAGGTAGTAAGAGGGAGGTGGTAGTGATGACATCACACTAAGGTAGTAAGAGGGAGGTGGTAGTGATGACATCACACTAAGGTTGTAAGAGGGAGGTGGTAGTGATGACATCACACTAAGGTAGTAAGAGGGAGGTGGTAGTGATGACATCACACTAAGGTAGTAAGAGGGAGGTGGTAGTGATGACATCACACTAAGGAAGTAAGAGGGAGGTGGTAGTGATGACATCACACTAAGGTAGAGGGAGGTGGTAGTGATGACATCACACTAAGGTAGAGGGAGGTGGTAGTGATGACATCACACTAAGATAGTAAGAGGGAGGTGGTAGTGATGACATCACACTAAGATAGTAAGAGGGAGGTGGTAGTGATGACATCACACTAAGGAAGTAAGAGGGAAGTGGTAGTGATGACATCACACTAAGGTAGTAAGAGGGAGGTGGTAGTGATGACATCACACTAAGGTAGAGGGAGGTGGTAGTGATGACATCACACTAAGGTAGAGGGAGGTGGTAGTGATGACATCACACTAAGATAGTAAGAGGGAGGTGGTAGTGATGACATCACACTAAGGTAGTAAGAGGGAGGTGGTAGTGATGACATCACACTAAGGAAGTAAGAGGGAAGTGGTAGTGATGACATCACACTAAGGTAGTAAGAGGGAGGTGGTCGTGATGACATCACACTAAGGTTGTAAGAGGGAGGTGGTAGTGATGACATCACACTAAGGTAGTAAGAGGGAGGTGGTAGTGATGACATCACACTAAGGTAGTAAGAGGGAGGTGGTAGTGATGACATGACACTAAGGTAGTAAGGGGGAGGTGGTAGTGATGACATCACACTAAGGAAGTAAGAGGGAGGTGGTAGTGATGACATCACACTAAGGTAGAGGGAGGTGGTAGTGATGACATCACACTAAGGTAGAGGGAGGTGGTAGTGATGACATCACACTAAGGTAGTAAGAGGGAGGTGGTAGTGATGACATCACACTAAGGTAGTAAGAGGGAGGTGGTAGTGATGACATCACACTAAGGAAGTAAGAGAGAGGTGGTAGTGATGACATCACACTAAGGTAGAGGGAGGTGGTAGTGATGACATCACACTAAGGTAGAGGGAGGTGGTAGTGATGACATCACACTAAGGTAGTAAGAGGGAGGTGGTAGTGATGACATCACACTAAGGTAGTAAGAGGGAGGTGGTAGTGATGACATCACACTAAGGTAGTAAGAGGGAGGTGGTAGTGATGACATCACACTAAGGTAGTAAGAGGGAGGTGGTAGTGATGACATCACACTACTGTTGTTTGCCTCACTCAACCATAATAACGCTATTTTCTCCCTCAGACCAAATATTTTCAAGTGTTTATCAGATTTCTTTCAAACAGGAAATGTAGTAGCAATAGTAGTATTGGTGGTAGTGGTAGTGGTGGTAGTAGCAATAGTGGTGGTAGTAGCAATAGTAGTAGTGGTGGTAGTTGTAATGGTGGTAGTAGCAATAGTAGTAGTGGTGGTAGTGGTGGTAGTAGCAATAGTAGTAGTGGTGGTAGTGGTAGTAGTAGCAATAGTAGTGGTAGTGGTAGTGGTGGTAGTAGCAATAGTAGTGGTAGTGGTGGTAGTAGCAATAGTAGTAGTGGTGGTAGTTGTAGTGGTGGTGTTAGCAATAGTAGTAGTGGTGGTAGTGGTAGTGGAGGTAGTAGCAATAGTAGTGGTAGTGGCAGTGGTGGTAGTAGCAATAGTAGTAGTGGTGGTAGTAGCAATAGTAGTAGTGGTGGTAGTGGTAGTGATGGTAGTAGCAATAGTAGTAGTGGTGGTAGTGGTGGTAGTAGCAATAGTGGTAGTGGTGGTAGTGGTAGTGGTGATAGTAGCAATAGTAGTAGTGGTGGTAGTAGCAATAGTAGTAGTGGTGGTAGTGGTAGGGGTGGTAGTAGCAATAGTAGTAGTGGTGGTAGTGGTAGTGATGGTAGTAGCAATAGTAGTAGTGGTAGTGGTGATAGTAGCAATAGTAGTAGTGGTGGTAGTAGTAATAGTAGTAGTGGTGGTAGTAGCAATAGTAGTAGTCGTGGTAGTAGCAATAGTAGTAGTGTTGGCAGTAGCAATAGTAGTAGTGGTGGTAGTAGCAATAGTAGTAGTGGTGGTAGTAGCAATAATAGTAGTAGTGGTAGTGATGGTAGTAGCAATAGTAGTAGTTGTGGTAGTGGTAGTAGTGGTAGTGGTGGTAATAGCAATAGTAGTAGTGGTGGTAGTAGCAATAGTAGTAGTGGTGGTAGTAGCAATAGTAGTAGTGGTGGTAGTGGTGGTAGTAGTAGTGGTGGTAGTAGCAATAGTGGTGGTAGTAGCAATAGTAGTAGTGGTGGTAGTGCTAGTGGTGGTAGTAGCAATAGTAGTAGTGGTGGTAGTAGCAATAGTAGTAGTGCTGGTAGTAGCAATAGTAGTAGTGGTAGTGGTGGTAGTAGCAATAGTAGTAGTGGTGGTAGTGGTGGTAGTAGTAGTGGTGGTAGTTGTGGTGGTGGTAGTAGTGGTGGTAGTAGCAATAGTAGTAGTGGTGGTAGTAGCAATAGTAGTAGTGGTGGTAGTGCTAGTGGTGGTAGTAACAATAGTAGTAGTGGTGGTAGTAGTAGAAGTGGTAGTGGTGGTGGTAGTAGTAGTGGTGGCGGTGGTGGTAGTAGTAGTGGCGGTGTTGGTAGTAGTAGTAGTACTAGAGGTAGTGGTAGTAGTGGTTAGTAAATAATTTCTTTAACAATAATAATGCTTTCTTCATTAACTAACCACAAGGGTTTACATAAAGTAGACATTAAGGACAGTACAGGACAATACAGGGCGGTACAAATGGGCATTTCTGCGTGTAAAAAAAACAAAAACAGAGGATGTAACAAAAAAAATAACAATGAAAAATTCCCCAATACGGGGGAGACTTCCGAGGGCCATCGTGGAGAAAGCCCATTAAAAAAAGCCACAGTGACCCTGACCACCAGGGCAAGTGCCCTCTCCCAGTTTTCCACCTTTAATTTACAGACACATACTCAAAGTAGGCCCATTCACTCGGGCCATTCTTGCTTCTCTCACCCATCTTTCAACAAAATGCTGGGAATAGAGCACTTCCCTCTCTACCCTGATTTTCCTTTTCAAATGAAATTTGAAAAAGTCAATCAGGGCATCACCGAAGAGGTAAGTGCTCGTCTTCAGCCCTTTCAAACGTGTCCACCATATTATCTCTTTCGCTATGGCCACCAGACAGATAAAAACTGCCTGCCCTTCCCGGCTAAAGGAAGAGGGCGGGGCAATCCTCACGATGGACTCAGCTGATAGCCGATCCGTCCTACACGCGACAGCAGGTGTTTGACATAAACCCACAAGTCAGCAATGCTCGGACGCTGGACGAGTGCGCGCATCTCGGACATGCCCGGCTGACGGCACCTCCATGCCTGTAGAGTTTATCCCGAACTGGCAAAGCTCCTCGGTAGCACGGCCAGGCCAGGGATTTCTGGAAGTTGTCCATAGACCCCGGCCCGAAAGTTCTTCCGAAGAGATTGGCTAGTTGATTTTCGTCGACGCCTAGAGTTTCCCCAAGTACGTCGTCGCTCTTCCCCTCTACTAATCCTCTATGGAACGCCGAGGTGGAGTTTCCACCGATCACATTGCCCGATTGGTCGAGGGCTGTGAGCGCCTGAAGACATTCCAGTCTCCAAGCGCTCCTTCTCGGTCTTCGCTTGACCCAGGACTGAAGCTCCGTCAAGGAGACAAGCTGGGCAAAGACGCGTCAAGCAAACGACGACCATACCTGATCACCGTCGAGGAAGAGGTGGAGATGTCGTAGCCTGAGCGCATGTCTGCGCATCATCAGCCATGGCATGTCCAGCCCTCCATGTAGCGGGTGTTGACAGCAGACGGACCGCCTGGCCATCGGAGCGCGTCCCTTCCACAATAAGCGAAAGAGCAAACGCTCCAGTGCACTCAGGCGAGGCTTAGGACAAGGCACGATGGTCAGCCGGTAGTAGATGACGGACGCGATGTACGCGTTAGCCACCTCCGCTCGACCTTTCAGAGATAGCTTCCTCTCCGCCCATTTCTGGGTGAGAGAAGCCACCCTGCTCGTCACCTCGTCCCAGTTTTTGTTCGTCTGGAGGTCTGGACAGAACCAAACCCCTAGCAATTTAACCGGTCCGTCAATCCAGCGCCCGACGACGCTGTGGACGGCATGGACCTGCCTCTCCAGGTGCCGAGCTGCAGGCCCACTGACTTTTCCTGGTTGATCATTGCTCCTGTCACCGCTTCGTATTCTCTTAGTGTAGTGCCGATCGCCTCGATGTGTTTGGCGTTCGACACCACTACGGTGACATCGTCCGCATATGCTGACACGGATCTTCCGCATCCTAGTTCGCGCGGGACTCCCCTCAACGTCTCCAGTTTGTGCAGTAATGGCTCGAGAGTCAATACGTACAAGAGGGACGAGAGGGGATATCCTTGGCGGACCGAGCGCATGATGTTGAACGGTTCCGAAAGGTGACCGTTCACTCTCACCACAGAGCAGATGTCGCTGTGCATGGCAGCGATCCAGCCTCTGAAGACGGGCCCAAAGCCAGCCGCCCTCAGGACTGCCGCCAGATACCGATGGTCGACCCTATCGAAAGCTTTCGACTGATCTAAATTGATCAAGGACCCACCCGTGCCAGGTTCCATAGCTACCCTCTCCACGATGTATTGCAGGAGGTGGAGGTTGTCGTGGATGGATCTGTCGGGAATGGCGCATGTCTGCGCCTCTCCCACTAGACCACCATCGACAAGCCCCAACCTCTTTGCTAGCACCTTGGCCAAAATCTTGAACTCTGTGTTTAGTAGAGTTATGGGCCTGAAATTATCTATGTTATCCCCATTGTTCGGATCCTTTCTCAGCAGTGCCACAGCTCCTCGGCTCACAGAGCTGGGAATTCTCCCGTTCTGTTGCCAGTTGCAGTAGACGTCCGCGAAGAGGCCTCCGAACAAGTCTGGCATTTGTACGTAAATTTCATAGGGCAGACCATCCAAACCAGGCGATTTACCCCTTGTGCAGCCAGTCATTGCCTCCCGTACTTCAGCGGCTGTTATCGGCTTTTCGCAACACTCTGCCTCAGTGGCCGTGAGCTGCGGCAGTCCGTCGAGGTAGACACTAAAGTCCATTCCTCGATCCGGCCCGCCGCTGCCCCCGAACAGCTGTGCGAAGTGTCGCTGAAAATCTTCACACATTTTCCCGGGATCGAGTAGCATGCGCCCGTCGTGGTCCACCAAAGACCGGATCGTGGCTTTTCTTTAACAATAATAATGGTTTCTTATATAGACACAGCTAGTAATTTTTGGGGAAGGGAAAAGTCGATTAAATCGACACCAGTGTGTTACTGGTACTTTATCTTATCGACCCCGTAAGGATGAAAGGTAAAGCTAACCTCTGTGAGATTTGAATTCAGAACATAAGGAGTTGCAACTTTATGTCACAAAGCATGTTGTTTGATGCTTAATAATTAATTCTTTATTGGCCAGAAGGGCCAAAATATGCAGGACTTTATAAAAGACAGGAACAATGATACAGAAAGATGAAATAATTCATTATAACCAATAAAACATCGCCAATAGGAGCCTCGGGTCACTTGGGACCCCCACACATCCTAAACCAGAACTGAAATATACTATATTAGAAAAAATGCCTTAGTTTAGTATGGAATGTTATTTATAGATGGATTTCACAAACCTGCATCTGTCACCACATTAGCACTGCAACCACACCTGCCACCTACTGATGCTTATCAGTGTCTTAGTCCAAATAAATGTCAACACCCAGATTGCTGAACAGTGCTCCAGGCCCCATCCCTACAGGGAGTTATCTGCAGCACATGCACCACAATCAACCGACAGGCCGAAACTGTTCAGTGTGCAACAGTTTCCATCATCTCTCTCTTGCGTTGGCTTGACACGGCAGGCCGTGAATATGTCCTCAATGTGGATATGCAGCAGCTGCCACTTCTTGCCTCTGTAGCTGTGGTCACCCACTACACCCCCAAACGATACAGTGGGCTTGCCCGACTCCCAACCCTCACTTGTCAACATCATTCAGCTCAGGCAATTTCGGGAGATCCTTCTTAAGATCTCCAAAATAGCCCAGGTGCAGATGGTCTGTCTTTTCCTGCCAGCAGCAGAACAGGTGCCGATGGTCTCTACCTGGCCACCGCAAAGAATTGGTCCCCCACCTCACTGCTGAAGCCAGGCGCTGTCGACCTCATTAACAAGTTCCTTCACAACATCCTGGACCCTCATTCTCGAGGCCTGTGGACAAGGTTCTCGAGGCCTGTGGACAAGGTTCTCGAGGCCTGTGGACAAGGTCATGACTTTACCTGGCGTCAAACAGGATCATTCATTGGTCCCCTCCTCACCACTCTCGGATAGACAATGCTGTATGACAAGCTGCCCTCAACATCTGGTAGGTGGTCCCACAGAGAGTGTCTGCCCTCAACATCTGGTAGGTGGTCCCACAGAGAGTGTCTGCCCTCAACATCTGGTAGGTGGTCCCACAGAGAGTGTCTGCCCTCAACATCTGGTAGGTGGTCCCACAGAGAGTTTCTGTCATCATCTCCACTCAGTGGTTCCCGCTTTGGCGAGGATCAACTCATTCATGTCAGAAGTCCTGAATATCAATTACGACGTGGAGAGTTTCGCAACCCCCATCTCAGACGGTGCAAGTGACCCCTAAAAATCCTCGTACTTGTTCTCTGTTCACCAATCCTCCCATTTGCTCTACCCTCCGGTCCAAGCTTCGCCAGCTAGAAACTCTGGCTAGCAGGCTAAACATGATTGACCCGGCACTCTTCCTGTTAAGGAACTGCTTCGCCATGCCAGACGTTCTATACACCTTCCACCGTAGCTCCTGCTACAAGCAATGATAACAGATATCGATGCCTTCATCAGACGGGCTGCTGGGGAGATATGCAACGTCTCGTTTGATGATACCTTAACTTGCTACTGGCACTCAGCTGGACATCGGTGTTTCCCTGAGGTGCGAGCGCCGAGAATTACTAAGAGGTTGTTTCATTTATAGTGGTGGCGTGTGGGTTTGATTTACTTTCATAAACATACGTAAACACATATGTACAAACGTTTGATGTACAAGAATTCAGTGACATCGTGGCAATGTACGAAATATATATTACAACCTTAAGTTAACGTTTTAATTTAAATTTGGTAGTAGATTAATTGTTAACTTTCCTTATTTACACAAAGAAAAACTCAAAAGTGTCCGCTGCCCATCGTAGATCGTCGACAAATATTAAATAGATACTGCATGTACTTTAAGTCTTCCCTATACTCGTCATCTGATTTTAGCCATGAAAATACATTTGCATGCCGAAATAAATATCTATGTGAATTTAAGAACCCACGTTTGGACATTTCACGACCGAAGAGACATTTAGAACAATTAAACCTTGTTAGAAATGAGATTCAGCAGAAAAAAAACTAGAAATTTTAATAGTACGTCACGGCATAAGGGAGATAACTCGTACTCAGAATAATAGGTGATATTGTGACGCGAAATTATAAATTATCTTTAATAAATTGCAAAACGTGTGTGTGCGTGTGTGTGCATATCCCGGGTTCAATCGGAGGTAACAACAGTAAGGTACTCAATACATAGGAGAGTTTATAAAGTGTTTAATATAGAAATGGCTTCTACAGGACTAGAACTGTTTCATTCAAGGGAAATCATCAGAAAAGTGAGAGTATACATATAGACACTCACGCATTCACATATACATATATAGAGACATACATATATGCATATACACACATATACATACATATACATATATGAGCGAGACACCGTCATCTGACCAACCTTGCCTCAAGTGGGTCAAATCCCGTCTAACCCATGCTAGAGTGGAAGAACAGACGTAAAACGATGATGATGATGATATATCATCATCATCACCGTTTTACGTCTGTTCTTCCACGCTAGCATGGGTTAGACGGGTTGTCCTGTTGCGGACAGTGTGCGGTCAGCTGACCTTCTCTTGCTCATATGGAAACTGATACTGGCTTGATTTCTACAGCTGGATGCCCTTCCTAACACCAACCTCATTTACAGTCAGTGCTGGGTGCTTTTTTGCTGTGGCACCTCTACGACCACTTTGCAGTGGAATGATAGGGACCCCAGTCCCTATCATCTCATTTCTACAGCTGAGTAAACTGGAGCAATGTGAAATAAAGTGTCTTGCTCAAGGAAACAACACACATATATATATATATACTACATATTAACATTTTTAGTTATCCATCGATTTATACATTACATTCCATATACTGAAGGCTTCCTAACAAGTGTATATATTTCACTTTAGTCTATATTCTCTCTCTCTCTCTCTCTCTCTCTCTCTCTCTCTCTCTCTCTCTCTCTCTCTCTCTATATATATATATATATATATATATATATATATATATATATATATATATATATATATATATATATATATATATATATATATATATATATATATATATGTGGCTTAGTGGTTAGAGCATTGGCCTTGCAATCGAAAGGTTGTGAGTTCAATTCTCAGACTGGGTGATGTGTTGTTTCCTTGAGCAAGACACTTTATTTCACATTGCTCCAGTTTACTCAGCTGTAGAAATGAGATGATAGGGACTGGGGTCCCTATCATTCCACTGCAAAGTGGTCGTGGAGGTGACACGGCAAACAAGCACACAGCACTCACTGTAAATGAGGTTGGTGTTAGGAAGGGCATCCAGCTGTAGAAATCAAGCCAGAATCAGTTCCCGTCCCACCCTTGCAAGCAGGGAAAAGCGGACGTAAAATGAAATGATGATGATGATATAATATTAATTCAAAATATTAACAAAATAGACATTCTTGTGATCAAGTATATTTTATTATACATATTTCAGAGGTACTGAGCTATCTTCAACAGTACGTCCTCGTCAGATAAAATAAGATGATGCATGACATACCCTGACATGGTAGATGATTAAGATTCAGTCATGGTAGTCTGAATCTTAACCATCTACCATGTCAGGGTATGTCATGCATCATCTTATTTTATCTGATGAGGACGTACTGTTGAAGATAGCTCAGTACCTCTGAAATATGTATAATAAAATATACTTGATCACAAGAATGTCTATTTTTGTTGATATTTTGAATTAATATTAATAACTCTGGAAAACCATTTACCTTGAGTGCTTCCAATCTATTGTAAAACTCATTCTTTGATTTATTCATTGAACCTTGTTTAACCTTTAAATATATATATATATATATATATATATGTCATCATCATCATCGTCTAACATCTATCTTCCACGCTAGCATGGGTTACTCCCGTCCAACCCACATCGCTTGCCAACTACGTCACCACATTGCAAGACGCCAACATAAGCTTCTCCACACACTGGGATATTGTCAGTAGGGCTGCACCCTACAACTTCAGGGGGAAATGCCAGCTCTGCCTCATGGAGCTGTACTACATCATAAGAACACCCCACAAGCTCATAAACAGCCGAGTAGAATCAGTTATTAATTGTAAACACCGGGTACAGGCGTCGTATTTTGCCTGGGAGTCGACTGTGACATGAAAACTACGAACTGGGTCCTCCTGCCCGAACAACACCACCCCGGTGGGCAGGCTGTATGAACAAACATATGTGAACCTAATGTACACCGCAGACCATACTCGAACAAACATTAGTGAAGCAACATCCACTAAATAATAAATGGACACTCCAGACCCGACCTGTACTGGCACTAGTGAAATAACACACATAATATAAAGATGCTAAACACCAGCATATGAACAGGCATTAAAATCCACATGGGACTGATTGCTTGAACACCGGCCAGAGTTACTCCCCCTGCTCTGTGATAATATAAACTCATGCACAGAGAGGAAAATGAATGATGTTAATTTAACCGTAAATTCTCTCCTGGGTACTATATTGAACATTATTTTGCTTTCCATGCCCTGGATAAGCCCGCTCAGGGCGAAACGTATGTAGGTGCACAATTATATAAACATGTTTTAACGGTTTTAAACTCTTTGTATTTATTTCCTTTATATATATATATATGAATATATATATATATATATATATATATATATGTATATCATCATCATCTTCATCATCATCATCGTTTAACGTCCATGTTCCACGCTTGCATGGGTTTGGACGGGGGTTTTCCCACTTGAGGCAAGAGTGGTTGTCTTGCTCGTATAGGACTGTCTGACATGTTTTCTACAGCTGGATGCCCTTCCTAACACCAACCACATTTACAGTGTGGGGCTGGGAGGTTTTTACCGTGTTACCTACACGGCCACATTACAGCGTGGACTGTGTGTTTTTTTGTCGTGACACCTACACGATCTGATTTGTTTTGGACTGGATGTTGTGGTACCAACATAACTTTACATTGAAAGGGGTGGTGTAGATGGGGTGGGGGTGGTGGGACGCGGGTGTATTTTGTTAGAGATGCCTACTGGCTGTAGTAGGTTTCACTTTGTACTTAGGTAAGGCGGGTCTTCTCTATTACTGAGTACCGTCCAGTGACATTGTCTTGGAGAGGGGTAAGTGTGTGAGGTCGGAGTTTATCATGTCGTCCCAGGTTTTTCTGGGTCTGCCTATTGCGTGGCTACCGTCTATTTTTATTGCCCTGCACTTTTTTATACAGCTGTCGCCTTTCATGCGCATCACGTGACCATACCAACATAGTCTTCTCTCGAGTAAACAACATCTGATCCCTCTTATTTCTAATTTTTTCCTTAGTTCGTTTATGCTTTGCCGTTCACGTATATTACTTTTACACATCCAGCGGAGCATGCAAGCTTCGTTCCTCTCCAGTCTGCATATATCCTCTGCACACAATGCCCAGGTCTCACTGCCATGCAACATTGCTGTTTGTATGCGGGCATCATACAGCCTGCCTTTCATTTTTAGGGAGAACTCTTTAGCGGCTAATAGTGGTATAAGCTCTCTGAACTTTTTCTATCCAGTTCTGACTCTAGCTACTGTACTTTCAGAGCACCCTCCCCCACTGCTGATTTTGTCACCCAGGTAACGGAAGCTGTCCACTATTTCTATAGAACCTCTGCGTAATTGAAAGAGCTAGTATTTTGTGGGCACTTGCTGCTACTTATTGCACCAGAGCACTGGCCACATATAAAATCTATGTTCTTAGTTAGCTTACCTGTGATCCCACTACATCTTTTATGCACCCATACTTTGCATTTGGGACATAAAATGGAGTTTCTACCTACGCCTTTCCTACACACTGAGCATGGCCAATTTCCGGAAGGGACCGGCGCCTTATTTTCTTTCCTACAAACTAGAACTTTAGTCTTAGCCAGGTTAATTTTAAGGCCTTTTGATTCTAGGCCGTGCTTCCATGTTTGGAATTTTTTCTCTAGCTAGGCCATTGATTCAGCTATGAGCGTTAGATCATCTGCGTATAGGAGTTCCCATGGGCAGCCGGTCTTGAACTCCACTGTTATATATATATATATATATATATGTATATATATGTATGTATATATATATATGTATATATATATATATATATATGTATATATATGTAAGACGTAAATAAGAAAGTTATGAAAATTGACTTACTTACTAAAATTTCACTCCAACTAATTAGTTTCTGTAAGGGGATAAATATAGTTACGTAATATAACCATAGAGAAGCCTTACGTCATCAGGGAGTCTATTCTCAGCTAAGCTTCCAGGCAATGCGAGGACACTGGGAACTTATATAAAAATAATTCAGTGGATGGAAAAAAGCGAGCGGGGCTAGGTTCCAAGACATTGAAAAATTCACTGCCTACTTGTTCAAGTGGCAAATTCAAAAGAATCAATCACGTGACATTACGTCTTTCATATAATTGTTCTGCATCCCCCTGCATAGAACCACAAAGTTACTAAGACAAAACATATATATTTGCTAGCATAGGTATGCATCTGTATACATATGTCGGTAGATATATTAATTCTTTATAATTATCTCCAAATTATTTGTTGAGCAAAATTTGCCGAAATTACTACTGTGACTGATAGTAGTGGCTAGGCTCTGTCTTAATAGCACCCCCACTCCTGGCTGATTAATCTCAATGTCACGTGATTGATTCTTTTGAATTTGCCACTTGAACAAGTAGGCAGTGAATTTTTCAATGTCTTGGAACCTAGTCCCGCTCGCTTTTTTCCATCCACTGAATTATTTTTATATAAGTTCCTAGTGTCCCCGCATTGCCTAGAAGCTTAGCTGAGAATAGACTCCCTGATGACGTAAGGCTTCTCTATGGTTATATTACATAACTATATTTATCCCCTTACAGAAACTAATTAGTTGGAGTGAAATTTTAGTAAGTAAGTCAATTTTCATAACTTTCTTATTTACGTCTTTCATATAATTGTTCTGCATCCCCCTGCATGGAACCACAAAGTTACTAAGACAAAACATATATATTTGCTAGCATAGGTATGCATCTGTATACATATGTCGGTAGATATATTAATTCTTTATATGTATATATATATATATATATGTATATATATGTATATATATATATGTATATATATATATATGTATATATATATGTATATATATATATATATATGTATATATATATATGTATATATATATATATGTATATATATATATATATATATGTATATATATATATATATATATGTATATATATATATATATGTATATATATATATATATATGTATATATATATATATATGTATATATATATATATGTATATATATATATGTATATATATACATATATAAAGTACCACAGACGCTCTTTTCATTGTACGACAACTACAGGAGAAGTACCTAGCTAAAAGTAAACCCCTATACTTAGCCTTTGTCGACTTGGAGAAAGCCTTCGACAGAGTCCCCCGTTCCATTATCTGGTGGGCTCTTAGAAAACTAGGTGTTGATGAATGGCTTGTGAGAGCTATACAAGCCATGTATAAAGAAACAGTGAGCAAGGTTAGAATTAACACCAAATATAGTGAAGAGTTTAGCGTAAAAGTTGGTGTCCATCAGGGCTCTGTTCTTAGCCCCCTACTATTCATTATTGCTCTTCAGGCTATAACAGAGGAGTTCAAGACCGGCTGCCCATGGGAACTCCTATACGCAGATGACCTAACGCTCGTAGCTGAATCAATGGCCGAGCTAGAGAAGAAATTCCAAACATGGAAGCACGGCCTAGAATCAAAAGGCCTTAAAATTAACATGGCTAAGACTAAAGTTCTAGTTTGTAGGAAAGAAAATAAGGCACCGGTCCCTTCCGAGAAACGGCCATGCTCAGTGTGTAGGAAAGGCGTAGGTAGAAACTCCATTTTATGTCCCAAATGCAAAGTATGGGTGCATAAAAGATGTAGTGGGATCACAGGTAAGCTAACTAAGAACACAGATTTTACATGTGGCCGGTGCTCTGGTGCAATAAGTAGCAGCAAGTGCCCAAAAAATACTAGCTCTTTCAACTGCGCAGAGGGTTCTATAGAAATAGTGGACAGCTTCCGTTACCTGGGTGACAAAATCAGCAGTGGGGGAGGGTGCTCCGAAAGTACAGTAGCTAGAGTCAGAACTGGATGGAAAAAGTTCAGAGAGCTTATACCACTATTAGCCGCTAAAGGGTTCTCCCTAAAAGTGAAAGGCAGGTTGTATGATGCCTGCATACGAACAGCAATGTTGCATGGCAGTGAGACCTGGGCATTGTGTGCAGAGGATATATGCAGACTAGAGAGGAACGAAGCTTGCATGCTCCGCTGGATGTGCAATAGTAATATACGCGAACGGCAAAGCATAAACGAACTAAGGAAAAAATTAGAAATAAGAGGGATCAGATGTTGTTTACTCGAGAGAAGGCTACGTTGGTATGGTCACGTGATGCGCATGAAAGACGACAGCTGTATAACAAAGTGCAGGGCAATAAAGATAGATGGTAGCCACGGAGTAGGCAGACCCAGAAAAACCTGGGACGAGCTGATAAATTCCGACCTCACACACTTACACTTCTCCAAGACAATGTCACTGGACCGAGAGCTTTGGCGGTACACAGTAATAGAGAAGACCCGCGTTACCTAAATACAAAGTAAAACCTACTACAGTCAGTAGGCATCTCTAACAAAATACACCGCCGTTCCACCACCTCCACCCCATCCACACCGCCCCTTTCAATGTAAAGTTATGTTGGTGCCACAAAATCCCGGCCAAAACAAATTAGATCGTGTAGGTGTCACGACAAAAAAACACAGTCCACGCTGTAATGTGACCGTGTAGGCAACACGGTAAAAACGTCCCAGTCCCACACTGTAAATGTGGTTGGTGTTAGGAAGGGCATCCAGCTGTAGAAAACCTGCCAGACAGTCCTATGCGAGCAAGACAACCACTCTTGCCTCAAGTGGGAAAACTCCCGTCCAAACCCATGCAAGCATGGAACACGGACGTTAAACGGTGATGATGATGATGATGATGATATACAGCAATATATATATATATATATTCAGCAAAATATAGTTATAAGGTTTGTGATTTAAAACTCCAATCCAGAGATTTGATTCTGATCTGGTTTTTTTCTATTTAATTGCTTACCTGTAGATATTGTTCCCTGTACAGTAACGGTAAAATCACTTGTAATAATTCTTTACACACTTCTCACTGTGTAACACATTTCTCTTTGTGTAATATATACTTATATATATATATATATATATATATATATATATGTATATGTATATATATATATATATATATATGTATATATATATGTATATGTATATATATATGTATATGTATATGTATATATATATGTATATATATATGTATATGTATATATATATATGTATGTATATATATATATATATATATATGTATATATGTATATGTCTATATATGTATATATATGTATATGTATATATATATATATATTTATATGTATATATGTATATATATGTATATGTATATATATATATATATTTATATGTATATATATATATATATGTATATGTATATATATATATATTTATATGTATATATATATATAGATGTATGTATATGTATATATATATATATATGTATATATATGTATATGTATATATGTATATATATGTATATATATGTATGTGTATATATATATGTATATGTATATATATATGTATATATATATGTATATATATATATGTATATGTATATATATATGTATATGTATATATATATGTATATATATATATATATATGTGTATATATATGTGTATATATATATATATATATATATATATATATATATGAAAATATTAAGGATACTATTTATAGCTATGTATATTTTAAACTATAAACAGAGAAGGTCAGTAATTAATTACTACCTTATTACCAGTAAGATAAATAGCTCAATGTAAGAACATCAGTTGTTTTACAGAACAGTTATATTGAATTCACAAATCAAAGTTATGTTTAAAACATTTAATCACTGACAATTGTTTCTTCCAAACCTAGCCTTGGAGTCTTCGGAGCAATTTTAATGTTTGTACATATATAATTTACCTCCTACTCAACGTAAGAGACATACAGATATATATATATATATTGATGTACAGTGTGGAGTTGATGTGACATATATCATATTATACTATAATTGTACAGTAATTCAAATTAAGATTAAAATCAAAATTCAAAAACAAGATTAAAAGCATAGGTTGGAATACATGCGACAGATATTACAGATAATACAGGAAAATAGTCTAATAATCAAATTAAATAGATATTATATGCGTTAGTCATATATAGAGGGATGGAACAAGCAAATGTATCATGTATATATGAGTACTGTATGGCAAGGCATTACATGAAATACAAGCACTTTAAGCGGGTGTGTAAGTGTATTATGGTGGTTGCAGTGTGAGGATATTTTCTGTATAGTTCAAAGTTGTATGTGTGCAGAAAAAGGAAGTTATAGGTTTTACATCCATTACATAAGTTACGATGTATTTGTATTGAATGTTTGTTGTAGTAATGGATTGTAACGTATTGAAACTCAGTGTTATTAATCCATATTTATAGGTTAGGGTCTTTCGGTTGTGAGAATTAACAGCGGTTTAATATTCGGAAGTGGGTATGTAATTAAGGGGAGGTAACTAGCTCATTCTAATAATTAAATTCATTGCTCTAATAGACATTATATGGTGCCTCAATTGAGTCCCTTATATAAAAGGTTATATTTTTATATTTAATTTTAAATACAGTCTACTCTCTCATAATGTATTAAAGGTTTCGATAGGAAGTTGTCTACCCATTATTATATAGTGCCATAATTGAACTTCCCATACAAAGTGCTATATCTTTATATCTAATTACTCTTAAATACAGTCTACTCTCAAAACATATTATAGGTCCAATTAGATTTTTGTCTACCCAACATTTGGTAAGCTATGGAACAGCGTACAGCTGTTTGCATGATAAATTAGATACATCCCTCGAGTGAACAAATACATCCCCTATATACAATGTTATTAATCCATACATTTGATTATAAATGCATATATAATTCATTGCTCCATATTACATATAAGTTAGACAAATCCCCTATGTTAATAAATTAATCCTATATATCCACAATGCTATCAATTTATACATTTAATTACCAATGTATATATAGTTCATTGTTGCATCTAGTATTTAAAGTTTATATAAACTGTATTATATTTCAATCACAATACAATTATAAGTAATCTAAAGTAATTATATTAAAAGGTGGTGATTATAAGGATCTTTCTAGGGTATAAAGTTATGGATAAAATGATTTGTGTAGAGGAAAGGGTGGATCAGAGAGTGTGGTGTAGTGGTGGAAGGCATGACCTTGAGGTGAAGTGCTAGTAGTGGTGATGAGTTCAAATCTGACATTGTTATATACTAGGTTTAAAGCTTTGGAAGGAGTGTCAGAGTCGGTGTTGGCATGATGCAAGCACTTCCGATTTTTTATTAAGGAGGTTAAGATTATAGTATGGGTCTCTAGTAGACAGAGGTTACAAAATTTATTAGGTGGTTTATACGATGCAGCCCTACCTACTACTTCCTATTGAAGTGTATATGATCTATTCCTAGTTTTCAGATAGTGTATGTAGCTAGATAGTGAAGTGGAGTTGGTTAGATTGTGCTTCCTGAAAGAGTGAAGGTGCGAGTTGTATCTCGTCTTGAAGCAGTTCGAAGTAGAGTCTATATAGGTTTCAGAAGAGTTGTTAGTGTCGACCGTGCAGGAGTAAATGATATCCTTGATTAAGCAGTTTTTACCTAAAGGGCAGGTTCTATTAGATCTACAGTTAGATTTATTTTGGATGTTATCTTGTCGGTTATTATGTTGTGTAGAAGTCTGGTTGCTAGGTATTGCATTAGGGCTATGAATGTTGTTGTTCCTAATGTTATTGATTTCATTAGTGTTATTACTATTATTACTATTGCTATTAGGGTTTGTAGTTATTATGTTGTTTTGAAAGTTTACACCCTGCTGTGTTTTTAGTTTGTTGAAAATAAGTATTAATCTTTCTTTTATTACTACTAGCTATATGGTATGCTATGTTAGGTGAGGTAGAGTAGGAGATTTTAATGGTGTTTTTATTTATAAGACTGTGGTACTTGTGGCCAGATGGGAAGTTTTTATCCAGGATTGAGAAAAAAGCCTTAGGTAGGTTGGTAGAGACGTTTAGATTGAAAGGGGGATTGAAAAATGTATTAGTTCTTCATCTATTTTTGCTTTTTATATCTATTGAGGTATTTCTGTTTATAATATTTTGGTGTCTACTCTGGTGCGAGTTACGTTTGATGCTACCCTTCGTATTAGTGTGAGTGTGGTTATTATTCTTATTACTATTTTTCCTCATGGTCATATTGTGAGGAATAATGTTGTAACCATGTGATTTTACAAGTAGGAACTCAATCCCATTATTATGGCCTGATTCAGCTAATGCCTGTATTGTGAATATTGCCAAATATGGTTTCATTATAAGATAGATTAGAGATTCTATTATATATTCCTTTAGTGATTGAGTTTAATATGGATCTAGGGTGATTAGACTTGGTATCTACATAAATTAGTTTTTCGTTAGGTTTATGACATGGTGTATATATTTTAGAGTGTAGGTAAAGGGTGGCATCTAGGAAGTTAACATTTTTAGTGTTTTTGTCTATGGTGATACTTAAGTTGTAGTTTTTGAAAGTTTTATGCACTAGCTTCCTAGTTCTTTCTATATTAAATTTTTTATAGTCTATAAGGAGTAGTGCATCGTCGCAGTATAAACCACGTATAATAAAATATATGGAACTCTTATAACCATCTTTATTTCATCTTTATTATATATACTCCTGTTCTACTAACTGTTGAGTGCTACTTATCTGATATATGCATAGTTTTATTGTTCTACAATATTCATCACCTTATATATATATATAATAATATAATAATAATGAAATTGTGTACAGTGCTCAAGTACACTACAACTCATCAAAGGTGTATGTATAGTACATAGAATAATGTACAAATGTCAGGAAAATATATGTATATATATGTAATATATCTATATATTATATGTGGTGTGTGTGTGTATATATATATATATATATGTGTGTGTGTGTATATATATATATATGTGTGTGTATATATATAAATGTATGTATCTTCTTGGTTGTCCATCGTAAACGATGATGACATCTTCTTTATTTTAGTTCCCGTCTGCCGTGGGCACGATGGTGGCCGTGGAGGCCGATCCTTGACTTGCAGGTCCGGGGACAGTGGGGGCAGGGGAAGAGACTGGAGTTGCTTGGGGCAGCTGCTGATGCCTTTCTCCTTCTTTCACGGGCCTCAGTGACCTCTGCCCGTCTCTTCTCTTCAAAAGAGTCTTTGGCGCGTCTGATAAGGGCTCGCCACTCAGCCCTGTCCTGAGCATGGGACTTGAGTTGTTTTGGCGCGATTCCAGTGTTGTTGATGCTGGACTTCACGCAGTCTTTGAACCTCTTAAGAGACCTGCCCTGCTTTCGTTTCCCCGAACAGAGTTCCCCATACATCAGTTGCTTCGGAAGCCTGTGATCGTCCATCCGGATGACATGTCCCACCCATCAAAGTTGACTCTTCAGTATCATAGCTTCGACACTGGTTGTCTCAGCCATGTCAAGAACTTCGAGGTTGGAGACCTTGTCCTGCCATTTGATGTTCATGATTGACCGCAGGCTGCTCATGTGGAACCGTTCCAGCTGCTTCAGGTGCCTTCTATCCAGGGTCCATGTCTCACATCTGTAGAGGAGGCTGGTGAGAACAACGGCCCTATACACCTTGAGCTTGGTGGACTGCCTGATGTTGTACTGGTTCAGTACGCGTGTCCTCAGGCGGCCGAGGGCTTGACTGGCCCTGCAGATTCTGGCATTTATCTCCTTGTCGAGGCTTCCATCGCTGCTGATGACACTGCCGAGATACTTGAAGTCGTCCACCGTCTTTAGCTGGGTGCCTACAATGGAGATGGAAGGAGGGTGGGCGACGGAGGCAGGTGCAGGCTGGAACAGGACCTCAGTCTTGCCAAGGCTAATTGTGAGACCGAAGAGGCAGGAGGCCTCCACGAACTTGTTGACGATGAGTTGGAGGTCAGACTCCCTGTGGGCCATGAGGGCACAGTTGTCAGCAAAAAGTGCCTCCAGGACGATCCTCTGCACGGCCCTTGTCTTGGCCGTCAAGTGCCGCAGGTCAAATGGAGCCGTCCAGTCTGTATCGACGGGAGCCAGCACGCATCCTTGCTTGACGCCGTTGGTGATTCCGAACGGTTCCGATGTCTCTCCGCCCGAGCGCACCTGCCCGGTCATGTCGTCATGGAATTGCCGTATCAAGTTCATAAACATTGTCGGGCATCCAAACTTTGACAGAATCGACCAGAGGGCCTCCCTGTTGACAGTGTCGAAGGTCTTTGTCAAGTCTATGAAGACGGCAAAGAGGTCCATATTCTGCTCGACACACTTCTCCTGCACCTCGCGTAGAGAGAAGATCATCTCGATCGTGCTGCGGTTTGGGCGGAACCCACACTGGGCCTCAGGCAGGTTGTCCTCCGAGATGTTGGCGATGAGGTGGTTGAGCATGACTCGACCCAGGACCTTCCCAGCGATGACAGGAGAGAAATGACCCGATAGTTGCCACAGTCAGTTTTGCTGCCTTTGTTCTTAAAAAGCGAGACAACTGTGGCATCCCTGAAGTCTTTGGCCACCTCTTCTCCCTCCCATATGCTGATGAGGTGGTGTTGAAGGCCCCCAGGGCAGCCGGACAGGCCGACTTGAAGATCTCGGCAGGAATTCCGTCCTTCCCAGGGGCATTTCTTGAGCTGGTCTGGTTGATTGCCTTCGTGACTTCATCCAACGTGGGAGGGGGGGTTCAAGGCTGCCGACTACGGGCTTCTGTGGGACCTGGTCGAGGGCGGCAGGGTCGGAGTGGAGGGCTTGTTGAGCAGGTTGCTGAAGTATTCTCTCCACCTCGAGTTGATGCTGCTCTTCTCCTTCAGCAGGATCGAGCCGTCAGCAGACAGCAGTGGTGTGGTGACAGGCTTGGGGGGTCCATAGATCTCCCTAATGGCAATGAAGAACATCTTGGAGTTCTTTGTGTCAGCGTATCTCTCGACTTCTTCGGCCTTCTTTTCCCACCACTTGTCTTGCATTCTGCGTAGCGCTGCTTGGGTCTGCCTCTGGAGGTGCTTGAAGCGGTCGCGGTTCGAGGTGGAGGAGTGGTCATTCTGCCACTCAATGAAAGCCCTCCTCTTCTCGTCCAGGAGTTGTCTGATGCGCTCATCGTGTTCATCAAACCAGTGCTGGTAGACTCTCTTCCTCGGCCCGATGGTTGCCTTGGCTGACTCTGTCACCAGCGACCTGAACTGGCCCCACTGTTGAGTTGGGGGTCCGGTCAGTGGTTCATGGGCAGTCAGCCGGCCGTCCAGGTCTTCCGCGAACGCATCACGATGCTCTGGCTGCTTGATACCTGCGACGTTGAAAGCTGCCCTACAGACTTTCGGACTCTTGCGATGCGTCGGGGTGTTGTGCAGTGACAGGATAGTCCTGACAAGGCGATGGTCTCTGCACCACGCATGGCCCTGGTGATAGTGACATCACGGATGTCCCTCCTGCAGCACATGGCAAAGTCAATCAGATGCCACTGTTTGGATCTGGGGTCATCCATGTCGTCTTCAATTTGTCTGACTGGTGGAACAATGTGCTGGTGATGGTGAGGACGTTCTCGGCGTAGAAACTCAACAGTATGAGGCGTTAGAGTTCAGCTTCCCTGTGCCGTGAGGTCCCAGCACGGCTCTCCAGTTGCTGCTGTCAGACCCGACTCTTGCGTTGAAGTCCCCCAGTAGGATGAGTTTATCGCTTGGAGGGGTTCCCAGTTTACTCGCTGACGACCCGACTGGTTTACATGTTACTAGTAGCACTCAAGAGTGACCTGACACATGTATGTATATATATATGTAATATATATATATATATGTATATATCATCATCATCACCGTTTTACGTCCGTTCTTCCACGCTAGCATGGGTTAGATATATGTAATATATTATATATATATAATGTGTGTGTATATATATATATATGTATGTACATATATGTAATATATTATATATATATATGTGTGTATATATATATATATATATATATATATATATATATGTATATATATATGTGTGTATATATATATATATATATATATATATATATATATGTATATATATGTAATATATTATATATATATATGTGTATATATATATATATATATGTATGTATATATATGTAATATATTATATATATATGTGTGTATATATATATATATATATATATATGTATATATATATGTGTGTATATATATATATATATATATATATATATATGTATATATATGTAATATATTATATATATATATGTGTGTATATATATATATATATGTATGTATATATATGTAATATATTATATATATATGTGTGTATATATATATATATATATATATATATATATATATAATATATATATATATATGTGTGTGTATATATATATATATATATGTATGAGTCTGTATACGTACATACATATATGTATACAGACGTACAGTATTATGTATAAATATATACATACATGCACACATATATATATGTACGTATGGATTCACCAAACATTTATTATAATGGTCGGTGTGTTAAAATGCATAAGGAAAGTATATACTTTCAGACGTTCAACAATCTGGCAGGAAGGTATACGTTGATGACGATAGCTAATAAGCTTGAAACTAGTACATCGTTCCTTTGTCAGTGTTGAACAAACGAGCAACGATGGTTGCTGAACACTACAGCTTAATACGGGATGTTTATTTACAAACACACCGAGCATTGTAATAAATGTTCGGTGAATCCATACGTACATATATATATATATGTGTGCATGTATGTATATATATATACATACTACTGTACGTATGTATACATATATGAATGTACGTGTACATACTTATATTTAAGTAACAGCCGTACTAAGAGTGGGAAATGAAATTTCGTTTC
>CAXHJY010000928.1:330000-350000 GCA_964016885.1 Eledone cirrhosa
TCAGGGACCTACTGCCACTGCTAGCTGCAAAAGGCTTTTCCCTCAAAATGAAAAGCAGACTGTATGATGAGTGTATACGAACAGCAATGTTACATGGTAGTGAGACCTGGGCGCTGTCTGTAGAGGACTTGCATAGAAATGAAGCTTGCATGCTCCGATGTGTAATAGTAATATATGTGAACGGCAAAGCATAAACTAATTGAGAGCGAGACTGAGCACAAGAGGAATCAAATGCTGTGTGCAGGAGAGGATGTTGCGTTGGTATGGACATGTGATGCATATGAAGGATGACAGCTGCATAAAAAGGTGCAGAGCAGTAAAAGTCGATGGAAGCCTTGGAGTGGGGAGACCCAAGAAGACCTGGGATGAGGTGATAAAAGCTGACCTTACCCAACTACACCTTTCAAAGGCGATAACACAGGACCATGAGCTCTGGCATCACGCATTAATACAGAAGACTCGACTTCCCATGAGTACAAGCCGAAGCTGAAGCATATAGACAATATGCTCCCACTCCCTCCCACTGTAAAGTGGTCATGTAGGTGTGATGACAAAAACCCAGCCCACACTGTAAAGTGGTCATGTAGGTATCATGACAAAAAGCACCCAGTCCACACTGTAAAGTGGTCATGTAGGTCATCATCATTTCATTTTACGTCCGCTTTTTCCCTGCCTGCAAGGGTGGAATGGGAACTGATTCTGGCTTGATTTCTACAGCTGGATGCCCTTCCTAACACCAACCTCATTTACAGTGAGTGCTGGGTACTTTTTTGCCATGGCACCTGCACGACCACTTTGCAGTGGAATGATATGGACCCCAGTCCCTATCATCTAATTTCTACAGCTGAGTAAACTGGAGCAATGTGAAATAAAGTGTCTTGCTCAAGGAAACAACACATCAGCTGGTCTGAGAATTGAACTCACAACCTTTCGATTGTAAGGCCAATGCTCTAACCACTAAGCCATGTGCATGTTGTAGGTGTCACAACAAAAAGTACAGAGTACACACTGTAAAGTGGTCATGTAGGTGTCATGACAAAAAACACCCAGTCCACACTGTAAAGTGGTCATGTAGGTGTCAAGACAAAATAGCACCTAGTCCACACTGTAAAGTGGTCGTCAAGACAAAATAGCATCCCCTCCCATTGCAAAGTGACCATGTAGGTGCCATGGCAAAAAAGCACCCAGTACTCACTGTAAATGAGGTTGGAAGGGCATTCAGCTGTAGCAATCAAGCCAAAATCACCCGACTTGGCACTGCCCACAACAGGACAACCCATCTAACCCATGCTAGCGTGGAAGAATGGATGTAAAACAGTGATGATGATGATATATATTTATATATTGTTAATGATGTCACATAACTATGTTTATATCACCTCTCTTTCTCTAATATCTCTCTCTCATATATATAATCTCTCTCTTTCTCTTTTTCTAGTATATAATTGGACTGTTGATGATGTCGTCGATTGGTTAGTTCACCATGTGGGATTACCACATTATGTAACTAATTTCCAAACTTACAAAATTGATGGATCGACATTACCAAGGTAAGGAAGTTCATTTATTTATTTATTTTCCAATCACCATCTCCAAATTTTACATTATCATTACTTCTTTGGAAGAATCATGCTGCCAATAAAAATATACTCACTGGTTCAGTTTGACTTCAGTTCATTATTAGTTAGATGACTAATACATTCCTTGGTTAGTTTAGTAACCGGTTGGTTATTTAGTTGTGATATTTAATTGTAAAATCTCTTTCGTCACACATTCTGTGACCTTCTCAATGACTCATGTTCCTGTGTGTCTCCTCTTTGTTCCAGTCTTGTTGTAACTACTCCCTCTTGTCTGAAGTAAATAAAACAAGATCAGAAAAAAAAGGAGAGCAAGAAAGACCATTGAGAAGGTCACAGGATGTGTGGCAAAACATCTTTCATAATTTAACAACTACCTGGTTAATAAATTAATTATTGAAGGGATTAGTTACCTAAATAATATTAAATTGAAGTGAAAATTCAACTGTGTATGTGTTTTTATTAACAGAATAAGCCTACCAAAGTATAACAATATCTTTTTCAACACACGATTTCACTTCAAGAAACTTGCAAAACAAATACAAAAGTTATAGAACTATCTAATTTATTCTTTATAGAAAATGTAGGAATCCCAGATATAGGAAAGACAGTAACAGCAGTTGATTGCAACAAATAATAACTGAGGAAATCAAATAAAATACCCCTATGAGTGGAAAAAATGGTCAGCAGCCACAATGAAGAATCAAATTATGTATCCCTCGAATTTCAGCTAACTATCCTAACAATTAAGCTAAATGGCACCTGACAACACATTCCATCTAAATTATATATAAGGTTTTTACTAATTTATTGTCATAATAAATTATTAGGATCTGTGGAGAGAGGAGACTGTGGCTGTATCCGAGTGTAAAAACCTAGCCCAGACTCACTATAAGAGCTGGAGACATGATGTGATGGGCAGGGTGATCCACTGGCACCTATGCAAAGTAAACAATTTACCACATTCTGAGAGGTGGTATGAACATAAGCCAGAGTCGGTGATAGAAAACGATCAGGTGAAGGTGCTGTGGGATTTTAGGATACAGACGGACAAGAAACTGGAACACAATAGACCTGACCTGGTGGCTTTGGACAAGGAAAAAAGATCGTGCCTGATTGTGGATGTAGCCTGCCCATTCGACACGAGAGTGCAAGAGAAGGAGAGGGAGAAAATTAACCGATACCAGGACTTAAAGTGGGAGGTAAAAAGGATTTGGAACTGCCATGAAGTCAAAGTGGTCCCGATTGTCATAGGCGCACTAGGTACATAACTTTCCAGTTAAATAACATCAATGATTGAGACTCAAATAATAATAATATTAATAATAATAATAATCATTTTACATCCCCTTTCTATGTTGGCATGAGTTGGACAGGTTGTCGTGGTCCATATCTTGCTTGAACATTCTGTTATAGTGTGGTTTTTATTGCCATTATGCCAACCCTATACAGAGTGTACTGGGTGCATTTTATTGTGGCACCAACACTACCACTTTACAGAGTGTACAAGGTGCATTTTTGACACAATCCCTACTACTTTACAGAGTGTACTGGGTATATTATATCATGACACCAACACTACCACTTTACAGAGTGTACTGGGTATATTATATCATGACACCAACACTACCACTTTACAGAGTGTACTGGGTGTATTATATCATGTCACCAACACTACCACTTTACAGAGTGTACTGGGTATATTTTATCATGGCACCACCCTACCAATTTACAGAGTGTACTGGGTGTATTTTATCATGGCACCAACACTACCACTTTACAGAGTGTACTGGGTGTATTTTATCATGACACCAACACTACCACTTTACAGAGTGTACTGGGTGTATTATATCATGACACCAACACTACCACTTTACAGAGTGTACTGGGTGTATTATATCATGACACCAACACTACCACTTTACAGAGAATGTACTGGGTGTATTATATCATGACACCAACACTGCCACTTTACAGAGTGTACTGGGTGTATTTTATCATGACACCAACACTACCACTTTACAGAGTGTACTGGGTGTATTATATCATGACACCAACACTGCCACTTTACAGAGTGTACTGGGTGTATTTTATCATGACACCAACACTACCACTTTACAGAGTGTACTGGGTGTATTATATCATGACACCAACACTGCCACTTTACAGAGTGTACTGGGTATATTTTATCATGACACCAACACTACCACTTTACAGAGTGTACTGGGTGTATTTTATTGTGACACCAACAGTGCCACTTTACAGAGTGTACTGGGTGTATTATATCATGACACCAACACTACCACTTTACAGAGTGTACTGGGTGTAGTCTATCATGACACCAACACTACCACTTTACAGAGTGTACTGGGTGTAGTCTATCATGATACCAACACTACCACTTTACAGAGTGTACAGGGTGTTGTGTTAAAAACAAACAAGCAAACAATCTTCTATGTTGATTTGATGTTAAAACTGTGACATTTTATTATGAAAAGCTATGAAGAGATATCTACAGATGTTACGAGCAGAAGCAACATTGCTTCAGGTTTTCACCAACTTGTCTCCTCATAAATCTATGTGCCGTAATGTGCCACATGCAATATGTCGCACTACTACAGTTAAGTGAGTCTTACTATTAAACATGAAGAATGCTTATGGTTCTTTCTCTTCTTTTTTTTTGCATCTTCCATCCATATATATATATATATATATGAGGGTATATATGTGTATATATATATACATATATATACCCTCATATATATATATATATATATATATATATATGAAGGTATATATGTGTATGTGTGTATGTATCATTAGAAAGTATGGTGCTATGTCATATTGCTGTAGAATTATATTTTTAACAGTGGCTTTTATACCTTCCTCCTCTTCCACATTCCTTACTTTACCTTTTAGAAATTTATCTCTAAATCTAAAACTAAAAAAAAAACAACGACGTTCCCTCTATAAGTCAAGTATCATGCTCAAATTATCTCCCTTCTGAATGTAGTATGTTTTAATATTTGTTTTTATTATATAATAATTAGCTTACACAATCTACATAGCATGAGTAATCTGGAAAGTTCATTTCAAACATTTCTTTTTTTTTTTGTGATAATGCTAATTTCAGCTTTTGGAATATTTGAATTATATTTTCTTAATAAATAATAGAGTGTTGGGAAAGCTGATTCAATGTAGATAGAAATATAAAGATAGAACTAAAGTAAAAAGGATGACAAAACAAAATATATTACTATAAACATTTGAATTAACAAACCATATGAAACTACATTAGCAAGACAGCACCCAAACCGATTCATGTAAAATATGAAAGTCTTTACACTAATACTGCTTGAAACCACATTAACAAGTCATTCTTAATTCTTTAATTTGTATGAAACATCACTATAACTGCTCTATATAACTTTCATCTATTCTTAATGTTTCGCTTATGTCTATTTATAAAGAGAGTTTCTCGTGTTTTTCTCTATTCATAATTTCAAAAAGTCTTTACCATGAAATATCATGAAATATATAATGTAAAAACATAAAGTTCAAATCCTACTGAGGTTAACTTTGCCTTTCATCCTTACGGGGATTGATAAAATAAAGTACCAGTAATACACTGGGATAATTGCTGGCCTTGTGCCAAAAGTAGAAACAATTATTTTGTATTATTTTGTGATCCTTTTTACCCAAGTTCTAGCTTTATATTTCTATCTACATTATTCCAGCTTTCCCAACACTCTCTTCTTTCGTATCTCACGCTTCATATAAACTATATTTCCTTAGATTTAGTAAACCCAATTTGAAATGCCTTATTTAATCTAATTTTTCTGGTTATCATTGTCTGTTTTTACTACCCTTAGGATGTGTCTAATTTACACGTCAGCCTTTTTGTAATTCCCTTTCAAGACCCTGTAATGTTTGTAGCCCAACCTTCCCTCACACACCAACCTGAAATTTAGTATTGTTTGTACATGTTACTGGTTCACTGTTTTTTTGTTTTAATGAAACCTAACACTATCTATTTATTATAATTGTAATAAAATAATTTTAGGATGCATGTAGATTGTCTGTGTGTGTGTGTGTGTGTGTGTGTGTGTGTGTGTGTGTGTGTGTGTGTGTGTGTGTGTGTGTGTGTGTGTGTGTATGTGTGTATATATATATATATATATATATATATATATATATATATATATATATGTGTAGTAAATATACATATGTGTGAAAAAGGACCAAAGAAAACCAGTGCTGAACCAGGTATGAGAGCCGATATATTATTTAGTGATAAATAAATCCTGATGTCCAGGGAGAGCTCAATAAAATGACAGAATAGTGCAGGTTAGTGAAAATAATTTTCAAAACGTTTGTGCGAAAAATTTCGCATAGAAACAATATGTGTACGTAATAAATATCCAGAGTTGTACACAAATTTGAACACTCTTATGATCTGTAGAACTGGTCAATATTAGGCCTTAAAACCTTAGGAAATATGGTCAATATTGGGCCTTAAAACCTTAGGAAATATGGTCAATATTGGGCCTTAAAACCTTAGGAAATATGGTCAATATTGGGCCTTAAAACCTTAGGAAATATGGTCAATATTGGGCTTATGAATGAACATAACTAAATTATAGAAATATATTTATTTGATTAAAATAACAGGAGACTGGACTGGTGACATTTCTTTCAAGTTTTATTGTTGTAAAAACACTATATTTCAATGGCCTTGTTACATAAGATCCAGATGACACTATCAGGTGTGGATTGCATAATTAGTTAATCAATAAAGGAATTACGGCATGCACAAACAGAAAAAAATATTTGATTCAGGGACAGAATGCGATCTACGTGTTATCGTTTTCATTGTGTTGCGTAAAGTGCTTTTCCTACAATTACATCATGGTTAACAAAACGGAATGATTAGTTCTATCTAGTGGTGAACCACTATATATATATATATATATATATATATATATATATATATATAAATGACTTCTGCAGGACTAAAACAATTTCATTCATATGAAATCATTTGGAAGATTTCATAGGAATGAAACAATAAAGATATCTATATACTACCATTGTATTGAGTACCTTTCTTAACACTGGTTACCCTCCTCCACACCTCATGAACCTACATATTATATATATACTAGCAGTGGTACCCGGCGTTGCACAGGATAAGGTATTTTGGAATGTGGGCCGCCAATAGACCTAATCGTGGATAAACTGCATGCCTGGACAATATGTAAAGAAAATAAATCGAAAACTCTGATGGCTGGATAATCTTTAAGATTTTCCTCGATAAAGCAGGAAAAATGCAGGTTTTCACCTAATGCGGGCCCTAGGGGATCAAGAAAATGAATTTTTTTTATGTGCATAATATGCTTTGAAATTTCGGGAAAATCGGCTAGACGTAACGCCTCAAAAAAGCCCTAAAAAGCTGAAAAAATGAAATTGTTCACCTAATGCAGGCCCAAGGCCATAAACAAGTTGGATTATCTTTGCTCACGGTATGAAGAAGAGACTGACTAATACATAGTTACAATTTCAAGGAAATCAGTCTGATGTAACGCCTCAAAAATCCCTAAAAACTTGAAAAAACGCAGTTTTTCAACTAATGCGGGCCCTAGGGGATCAAAAGTTTGAAAAAAGTCGGTTGGGTACTTTTCGAGTTTTAGGGATTTAAACTCACAGACACACACACATACACAGACATCTTCAGGGAAGTGACGTAATGCAAACAGGCAGACATACAGACAGATATTATAAGGGCGCGATGTTATATGTATGTATCTATCTAAAAAGAGAAAGACTAAGAATTGTAGTGAGAGGTCGCTAAATCGCCTAATGTGGTCCCTAGGGCATTGAAAATTTGAAATTTATTTTGCTCAGAACACTCCCTGAAACATAAGTATTACATGTGTAAAGTTTGAAAACAGTCGGTTGGGTGCTTCTCGAGTTTTAGGGATTCAAACTCAGACAGACACAGACAGACATCCTCAGTTTTATGTATATCATCATCATCATCATCATCATTTTATGTCTGCTTTTCCCTGCTTGCAAGGGTGGGACAGGAACTGATTCTGGCTTGATTTCTACAGCTGGATACCCTTCCTAGCCAACCTCATTTACAGTGAGTGCTGGGTGCTTTTTTGCCGTGGCCCCTCCACGACCACTTTATAGTGGAATGATAGGGACCCCAGTCCCTATCATCTCATTTCTACAGCTGAGTAAACTGGAGCAATGTGAAATACAGTGTCTTGCTCAAGGAAACAACACATTACCCGGTCTGAGAATTGAACTCACAACCTCTAACCACTAAGCCATGCGCCTATATATATATATATATATATATATATATATATATATGGTAGCCACGGAGTAGGCAGAGCCAGAAAAACCTGGGACGACTTGATAAATTCCGACCTTACACACTTACACCTCTCTAAGACAATGTCACTGGACCAAGATCTTTGGCGCTACACAGTAATACAGAAGACCCGCCTTACCTAAATACAAAATGAAACCTACTATAGTCAGTAGGCACCTCTAACAAAATACACCCCCGTCCCACTGCCCCCACCCCATCCACACCACCCCTTTCAATGTAAAGTTATGTACCACAACATCCAGTCTGAAACAAATGAGGTCATGTAGGTGTCACGACAAAAAAACACACAGTCCACGCTGTAATGTGGCCGTGTAGGTAACACGGTAAAAACCTCCCAGTTCCACACCGTAAATGTGGTTGGTGTTAGGAAGGGGATCCAGCTGTAGAAAACCCTCCAGACAGTCCTATGCGAGCAAGACAACCACTCTTGCCTCAAGTGGGAAAACTCCAGTCCAAGCCCATGTAAGCGTGGAAGATGGACGTTAAACGATGATGATGATGATGATATATATATATATATCATCATCATCATCATCATCGTTTAACGTCTATCTTCCATGCTAGAATGGGTTAGATGGGTTTGTCCCACTTGAGGCAAGATTGGTTGGGTGACCATGTCTCACTCATACAGAAATGTTTCTGGCTAGTAATTCTACAGCTGGATGCCCTTCCTAACACTAACCACATTTACAGTATGGACTAGGAGCCTTTTTACCGTGTCACCTACATGACCACTTTACAGTGTGGACTGGGTGCTTTTTGTCATGACACCTACACAACCACTTTACAGTGTAGGTTGGATGTTCTGTGGTACCAACGTAACTTTACAGAGAAAGGGTGGTGTGGGAGGATGGAGTAGGGGTTATGAGGTGGGGTGTATATTGGGTTAACCTACTGACTGTAGGTTTAAGTTTGTATCTACTATATATGATATTGTCCAAGGAAAAGGCAAAGTCTGATACAGCTGACACCAGTGATATAACAACATATTCTGTATATATACTCTATATATCTGCTATATATACACTATAAACTCTATATATCTACAATATATGATGTCCAAGGGAAAGGTGAAGGCTGATACAGCTTGGCACCAGTGATGTCACAACTCATTTCTACAGCTGAGTAAATTGGAGCAACATGAAATAAAGTATCTTGCTCAAGAATACAACACATTGCTTGGTCAGAGAATCAAACTTCACAGTTGTCAATCCAACAATCTAACCACTAAACTATATATCTTCACATATACAACATACATACACACATATATATATATATATATGAAACTGGGCCTGATTCCGTCAGGGAAATGGCCATGTTTGATATGCAGAAAAGGAACTGGCATAAATTCTATAAAATGCACACAATGCAGAGCCTGGGTACACAAGAGATGTAGCGGGATAGCAGGCAAACTAACAGGTAGGGAGAAATATGTATGCAGTAGATGTACAGGGAAATTAGACAGTAGAAGTCGCATTGATAGACACATTTTTCAAATGCAGGAGGGCGCTATAGAAGTGGTGGATAGCTTCCGGTACCTAGGAGATCAGATTAGCATGGGAGGAGGGTGTTCCGAGGCCATAGTATCTAGAATAAGGACAGGTTGGAAGAAGTTTAGGGATCTGCTTCCTCTGTTGACGAAGAAGGGTTTCTCCCTGCGTACGAAAGGCCGGTTGTATGATGCCTGTGTGAGGAGCGCGATGCTGCATGGTAGTGAGACATGGGCAGCAACTGCAGAGGATATGCGACGGATGGAGAGAAATGAGGCAAGCATGCTCCGTTGGATGTGCAGTGTAAATGTGCGTGAACGACTCAGCATAAATGTGTTGAGAGAGAAACTGTGTCTGAGAGGGATAGAATGTAGTGTACGGGAGAGGAGACTGAGGTGGTATGGACATGTGATGCGCATGGAGGATGACCGATGGGTAAAGAAGTGCCAAGAAATCCCAGTAGAGGTAGACCACGAAAAACATGGGCGGAGGTGGTGAGAACAGACCTCAGATCATTGAAGCTCACGGTGGAGATGACGAGGGACCTTGACGAGTGGAGAGATGCTGTGTTGAATAAGACCCGTCCCACCCGTGCAAGCAGGGAAAAGCGGACGTAAAATGATGATGATGGTGATGATGGGCCATTGAAATACATATAGTGTTTTCACAGAATTACAACTTTAAAGAAAATTTCCATTTGTTGATTTTAATGATTATATATAGATGTGTGTGTGTGTGTGTATATATATATATATATATATATATATATGAGGGCCAGCTGAAAAGGTCATAGGCTGACCAAGATACTCTCATGGAATGGGACTAAATGGGGTTTATTTTTTAAAATAGTCCCACTTGCGGCTCATACACTTCTTCCATCTATGTTGTAGTACTTGGATCCTATTGATGAAGAAGCTTTCATCCTGTTGGTCAACAAAGTCATCAACAGCAGATATGCCTTCACCATCACTGCAATACAGGTTCCCAGCTGAATGTTTTTTCATGTTGGGCAACAGATGATAATCAGATGGGGCCAAATCAGGAGAATAGGGAGGGTGATCAACCAGTTTAAAGTCACATTCATGCATAACAGCCATTGGAACGAGAGTATTGTCCTGATGAAACAAGACTCTTTTCGTCAGTTTTCCTGGGTATTTGGTCTTTTATACCTTCCTTAGCAAGTTGGTATAGTACTCTCCATTGATGGTGTGGCACTTTTGAAGATAAACACAATGCCTTTTGCATCCACAAAAACTGAGGTCATCACCTTTCTTGCAGATAAAACAACCTTGGCCTTCTTTCAAGCAGATAAGGAAGGGTGTTTCCACTGGATTGATTGTCTCTTTGTCTCTGGTTCAAAGTGATAAACACTCATCCTGGGTTAGGAAGTATTTGAGGAAACTAGCTAGATTTACCTCAATGTCAGATTTTCCCATGATGTGATCAACCTGGTGTGCTTTTGATCAGGTGTCAGAAGATGTGGCACCCACCAAGCAGAAACCTATGTCATGCCAAGTTTATTGTACAGTATATTCTCAACTCTCTCATGTGGTATACTAACAACATTAGCTATTTGATTTATAGTCAATTGCCTGTCATCCATCTCACCATGTGGTGGACATAATGTTTTCCTTGGTGGTGGCAGTTACAAGACATCCAGTACTTGCGTTATCTTCAAGACTCTCCTTTCCTCTCCTCAATTCAGCTGCTCTCTTTTGCACTGTTGATAAAGCTGAAGTGATATCTCCTAATGTAGCAACCATGTCAACATGAATGTCCTTGGGGGGGTAAACCCATTTTCTGCAGGTACTTGATAACACCACAATACCAAATTTTGTCCATTTTCAAGAGAAGTCACTACTAGTTACTTTTGAAGTCTTCTTTGAATAGTTAGATGTCAGTTTACCTGGAAAGAAACAATTCAGTTATTAATAGGGAGAGTTGAAATTAATGAATGCAAGATTTCACAGCTCTAGCATCACTGCTTTATAGTCAGCCTATGAACTTTTCAGCCCACCTTCGTGTATGTGTGTGTATATATATATATATATGAATGTAGATAAAAACAATGTCTTGTTTTAACAGACCTTTCCTATGTTAAAACAGGGTGCTTCATTTGTTTGTTTTTTTACATTCATTTTAGAAGCAGGTATTTTATGTAATGTATTAGGAGGAAAAACAGTTTTATTTTTCTTTGTCCTCCACTACTCAATACCACCTTTATATATCTCTATCTGCATTGTACCAGCATTCTGAAGTTCTTATCACTTATTACATTCAACAGAGAAAGCTGATGTTAAAATGACAATGATGATGGTATATATATATATATATATATATATATATTATAAGGTTGCTTGGATGCTTCCATAGGCTGAATGTCGGTTGAGCACTCTATCCTCCTTCGGAGTAGAGTATGATGTTATGGAAAACAAAGAATCAGTGATGCATCAAAACACAATTTATTAACGCATTACAATTGTTTCTCTGGAGAACAGCTTGAGGTGCGATCAATTTGAGGATCAAACCTGACTCTGGATTCACAAGTTCCTCAGATACGTCTAGTGACTTCGAAGTAAATCCTCTGTCTATTGGACTTCAACCCTTAGAATTTCCATCATCTGCCATCATCCTATTTGCGCGGCCCATCGTTTGTATATTTGACGTCATCTGTATATTTGACCGTTCTAAACTGCCCACTGACCATTTCCATTGAGGCGTGAGCTGTCACTCACCTTAATTCTGTCACCAGAATTACTGCTACATGGACATAGGGTTATGATCTGCCTTGCCTGTCCCTAGCTTGCCCGCAGCCCGACACACACACACCCACATACACGAGTGTTCACACACAGACATTCTGAGCTCTTGATCACACACTTATCTGTGTAGACACGCACACACACACATGCGTATGCTCACACGTGTGCTCATACACGCATCACTGATTCTTTGTTTTCCATATTATATCAATAATTGTTTCTACTTTTGGCACAAGGCCAGCAATTACCCAGTGCATTACTGGTACTTTATTTTATCGACCCCGTAAGGATGAAAGGCAAAGTTAACCTCGGCGGGATTTGAACTAAGATCATAAAGGCCCGTAACTCTATGCTACAAAGCATGGCGTCCAGCCCTCTACCGATACTGCCAATCCACCGCCCTATATATATCAATAATGTTTGGTTTGGTGGTGGTGGTGTTGTTATCGTCATTGGTTGAGGTGTTGATGATTTCAAACAAACCAACAAAGAAAATCAATCTGCATATTTCGATATTTTTATTCATATTTTTTTCATGTTGTGCAATGGCACCACATAGCAGAGTATACCGGCACCAGAATATTTACAAGTTTTGATACAATAGAGAATGTTTTGTCCAATGTTTGCTAGATGTTTGTTCATAGATAAAAGTATTTTGTTGTGGTATGTTGGAATTTGTGAATGAATGTGTGAATATAGAGACATTGGTTGAGATAAGATATTGCCTTGTGTAAACAGATTTACTGGTCCAGCTGCAACAGTGCCTTAATGACACTGCTATAGCTGAGTGAGGTCTGTCAACTGTGTCAGGGACCAGCAGAGAGAAGAAGAGTTCAGAGCCAGTTTGATTTGTTTTAGATACGTTGGAGTTCATTATAGTTGTTATAGCTATTTTTAGTGGTCTGTAATTCATATCCAGTGATTTAGCCATGATAATTTCACTATGTGCACTGTGCACACACATTGTAAACAATGAGGTCGAAATCACTGGATATCAATCTGAACCCTTATTATTATTATTATTATGGTCTGAGTTCAAAGCCCACCGAGGTTAACTTTGCCTTTCATCCTTACGGGGTCGATAAAATAAAGTACCAGTAATACACTGGGATAATTGCTGGCCTTGTGCCAAAAGTAGAAACAACTATTATTATTATTATTATTATAATATATATATATATATATGTAGAAGAGATATTCAATTTGTTGGAAATCCAACAAATATAGATGTTTATAACTGATTCAGAGCACTCTACAGATTTCTGGAGTAAGTATTCAATGATATTTCCAGGGATAACTTGAACCATTAAGGTATATTATCCTTGGTTATGTCAAATATTTATAAAACATTTTGTATTTTATCTGATGATAGCGTACCAAAATTTTGGTGCCCTTGAATTATATATAATAGAATAAATATGGTTTTATAAATATAGTTTCCATTTGTTAATATCATTGTATATATATATATAAGGATTAAAATACTGGAGCGTATTGGATTTAAACACCCTCTTCGTATTATAGAAATGACAGTAAAAGGTATAGCTCAATGTAATTAAACAGAGCTGAAGAATTATGAAAATAAAACAAAGAAGCCTTCAATACATCAAAAGTCTTTATTAGCCAACAATGTTTCGTCCTATTAAGGACTCATCAGGGCAATCAAAACCACAAGAAGTACTATCGGCCAATACAAGCCGAAAACTCCGAAGAATATGGAGTGTACATACACTAAAGTATTGGAAGATTATGGGTAAAAATATATAATAAAAATCACTAAGGAGGTGGATAACATTTTGAACCATATTACAAATATAGTCCAAAGCAAAAAAACTAGAGCTAAACAAAGGTGGTTATATAGAGTGGCAATTATAGTACTATATATAATACAATATAATATAATATACTTGTAACAATATTAAAATTAAAATTAAAAGGCACAATATACATATGTATATATGTACGCACATATACATATACATCAATACACATATCCATCATTAACAGCACAAATTAAACCTTATTAAGAGTTTAAATATAAATAAGCATAATAGGAATAAAAATAATAATAATACGTATATCTAATATATAGTATAACATGAAGTAATGAAATGATTAAAAGTAACACATATAATATATAATAAACTATATAATTATATAATATATAATATAATATAATAGATAATCTCCGGTTAATTTACACAAACAATATAGATGTCACAATAATACTATAATAATAATATAATAATATATAATATATAATGGCATGTAAGTTAACAAATCAATTCATATAGAGTTACAGAGTAGGTGAGAAAAAAATATAAATTGTACAATACCCAAAATTATGATGGTACAAAAATATAAACATCTTACATGATATATAAAATTTAACATATCAAAATGGTACATAAAATCATCGGTAAGTAATAAGGATCAATAGTACAATAACAACTTCAATATAAAATAATGAACATAATATAATATATAATTACTTATAATTACAAGGTTGGTAAACAGACACATATATGAATGAGTGAATAAGGCCCAGACAGAAAATACTATGCGCAGTAGTATTAATAAATAAATAAATAAAATCAACCGGAAATTAAAAACAAAAACAAAAGTATTTACTTAGGTCTCACATGCAGTTAAGTAAAAACTTAGGAAACAACCCAGATAAATGACTAGAAAACCCTATTTGATAAATTAATATTGAAAATATTGAAAATACCTAATAAGGCAATACAATATTAGCTATGGTTTAAGTAATCAAAATTCCTAAACATTAATATTTCACTATAAATATATATATAAAGGAATGAAATATTCTACTATCATTTACATAACGATATAAAAAAAACTGACTTAAGCAGAATTATGGTAGGCTAATAGGGACAGAAAAAAGAAATGTATGAAGGATACAAAGGAGCATAAAATCATGATCAATATACTGTATTATATAATAGAAAGGAGCATAAAAGAGGGGGGGATTAAATATAATCATAATATATTTGAAGGGGTTGGCAATAAGTTTATGTGTGCATGGGGGGGGGGGTTATCCAAAGAAGAATCCAAATAAAATAAAATAAAATAATATAAAATATATAATCAGATATATACTCATAAGGTGTTAATAGTGAAAATTTAATGTGTAAGAAGATAGATATGGTATAGTAGCCAAAAGATTATGAGAACTAGAATAAAAAGTTGTCAAAAACCAATGATAATAATGATGATAATAATGGTGGTAAACAAAAAGAACCTAAACTAAAAAAATAAGTAATGGAATATATCAGCTAATGGATACAATTTACACTACTAGAACCTTTAGGTTTATAATAAAAGTAAGAATTAGAAATAGCGTGGGGGCAAGAAGAGAATATCTCAGACTTTCTATTAAGTAAGGATTCACTAGAGAAAATTATAGAGTGTGTCTCGAGGATACAGAGATTACAAAATTTAGTATGTGTAGAAAGGTTATTAGAGCGTGCTACTAAACGCCAATTAAGGCTATATGGTATATTAGCCCCCTTAAGATCCCAGATATAGTGTGCTAAAGAAGTAGAATTCTTAAACTTAACATGTTTGAAATTAGAGGTATGAGAATTAAACCTAGTCTTAAAAGTGTTAGATGTAGAGCCTATATAAGTTCTATTAGAGGAATTAGTTATAACTGCGCAAGCATAGACGATGTTCTTAGAGAGGCAGTTACCGTTTAAAGGGCAGTTAGCACTCACTCTACAGTTACACTTCCGGGTGCTATTGATTGGCTGAAGTAGTGATGCATTACACGTAGGATTACTATTAGATAAGGTCTGCTCTGGTGGTAAGGCATTTGCAGATCCGTTCAGACTAGTAGTATGTAGAGTGGAGTATCCATCCCTAATTTTCCTATTGTTAGTGCTAGCTAAATGAGAACTAATATTAGGGGTGGTAGAGAATGAAAGTTTAATAACATTTTTATTAAAAATACTATGGTATTTATGAGAAGGGGGGAAATTTTTCTCTAAGATAGAAAAGAAAGACCTAGGGATATTAGTTAATACTTCCTGATTATATGGCGGGTTAAAATAAGTATTTAGTCTCCTTCTATTTTTATCCTTTCCGACTCTACAATTATCTAATATCCCATTATTAAGACTAGGGTTATTACAAGGATTAGTTAAAACTGCATTATTAGAATCAGCCAAAATTCCATTAAGTCTCTTACTGTTTCTACCTCTAGTAGATCTGCTGCTGTCTGGAATCCTATCAAAAGGATTAGGGCCAATAATAGGATCAGTAGAAACAACATTATTAGAATTAGATTTAGCAAAATCATCACCAATGAGTGAGCGCTCAGAGGGTTTGACTTGATTCCTAGAGGTATTATATTCCCTATTACGAGTCCGGTGGGTTAACTTATGGATGGGTTTAGATACCCCTATGTAATTTCTACGATTATTATGCTTCCTATTCCCATTCATGGCCATGTTATGGGATATTATGTTATTATTATATGTAAGCGGAGACTTTCTAAGGTTACTATTATTATAATGTATTTTACTAGAGTAACCGGAATTAGCTAGGGCATTATTATAGTACTCCACATGTTCATTAAATGTTCCTACGTCCTTAGAGAGTGTGGAAATCCTATTAGATACCCCATTAATTATAGAGCTTATCATAGATTTGGGGTGGTTAGAATTGGGACTAACATAAGAAAGTATTTCATTAGGCTTATGGAAGGGTTTAAAACTATTAGTGACCAAGTCCAAAGTCACATCTAAAAAGTTAACCGCTCTATCATTTCTATCTATCGTGATCGAAAGGTTATAGCTTTTAAAAAACTTATAAAGCTTCTTCTTATTATGCTCGATATTGTTGGTGCTAGAGTTAATAACAAACAATGCATCGTCACGATATAGTCCGCCATTAAGGTGCGGAAAGGTAACATATAGTTCATTTAGGAGGAACAACCCAACAAGATCAGTTACCTGGGCCGAATCACTCGAACCCATTGTAACGTCGAAATTGTTGGGCGTGTTTTTACGGGTCCAAAATGTGTCCTCAAAATTAATAATAGTTCTACAGGCTGCTAGTATAATATCTACCTGTGATCGTGTAAGGCTGGACACTCTCATGGCCAACATTAAGGCTTTATTGAGGAGAATGGGTGAAATCGATGTGTAGTAGGCATCAATATCGAACTGGATAAACTTATTAGATTCAAGTTTATTAATCCCAGAGAACCAATCTATAACTTCCTTAGTGTTCCCCCATAGGTTAAAATTAACTTTATCCCTAACATCTGGTATAATAAGGTCAAGGATTTTTTTACTGATTATGGCTATATCGGACTTAGAAGGACAGATGAGTCTAACAGAGGGGTTACTAATGAAGTCTACCTTATGATCCTTAAGAGTGAATCTCGGTTCTCTAGGGTAATATGGCTGGGTATACTTATCAAGGCCGAGGTCCGAGACTATTTTAAGACCCTCACTATTGATATGGTTCAAATTATCTAGTGTAGTCTTTTTATAATTTTTATGCAGCTCCTTATAAATAAAATCACGGTAAGCACTGTAATCCATAGAGTATAGATTCTTAGTCTTATCCGCCAGGACAAGAATAGACTTATTCGCACTAAAACCCTTAACAATATTTTTAAGTCTAGACTGGAACTTATCAAATTTATTATAATTTCTATGTCTATTATTTGGCCTATACTTAATATTTTTGACAAGAGAGAGTAAGTCACTTTCAAAATTATCTAATAGAACATTATGTGGTGGGCTCTTATAAGTTTTGAAGCCATAGTTATTAAAATTTGTTCTATTCTTGGGGTCCTTCCTATTCCTATTAATATCATAGTGGAAAGCACGCCATCTAATCCTTTTTACGAAGGAGTTAACACTAGCAATCAATAGTTTTTCATAAGTATTCTTAGAGGGGGTGGGAATATTCTTCAGAGATAAAGGCAGGTAACTCTTTGTTAGCATACTGTCAGATATATATAAAGGCCAAAACACCAGTATATAGGAGGAAGCTCAACCAGTCGGGAGCAGTGACAAGGATTAAAATACTGGAGCGTATTGGAGTTAAACACCCTCTTCGTATTATAGAAATGACAGTAAAAGGTATAGCTCAATGTAATTAAACAGAGCCGAAGAATTATGAAAATAAAACAAGTATATATTGTTACAAGTATATTATATTATATTGTATTATATATAGTACTATAATTCCTGCTCTATATAACCACCTTTGTTTAGCTCTAGTTTTTTTGCTTTGGACTATATTTGTAATATGGTTCAAAATGTTATCCACCTCCTTAGTGATTTTTATTATATATTTTTACTCATAATCTTCCAATACTTTAGTGTATGTACACTCCATATTCTTCGGAGTTTTCGGCTTGTATTGGCCGATAGTACTTCTTGTGGTTTTGATTGCCCTGATGAGTCCTTAATAGGACGAAACATTGTTGGCTAATAAAGACTTTTGATGTATTGAAGGCTTCTTTGTTTTATTTTCATAATATATATATATATATATATATATAGGAAAAGAATCAGGACCCCGACGACTGAGCTCCGGCCATTTCGACAGCTAGATCCGAACTAACCCAGCATGCTTTTCCTATTACTCACTCTACAACCCTAAGTATCAAGTACTCTGGTGCGTTACAGTCCACCTGGTTTCTTACCACACCTTGTTTGTTATATATATATATATAGCTTGTAAGGACAATGCAAACTTTGTACAGAGGTACTCTCAGTAAAGTCAGGGTAGGAATGGAGTTTAGTGAGGAATTCCAGATACAAGTAGGAGTACATCAGGGTTCGGTCCTCAGCCCGCTCTTGTTCATTATAGTCCTCCAAGCCATAACAGAGGAGTTTAAGACTGGCTGTCCATGGGAACTTCTCTATGCTGACGATCTGGCTCTTATGGCAGAATCAGTAGAGGAGCTAGAGAATAAATTCCGGCTATGGAAACAGCAGTTGGAAACAAGAGGACTGAGAGTAAATCTAGCTAAGACAAAAGTGTTGATGAGTAGAAAAGAGGACAAAACCCTGATTCCGTCAGGGAAATGGCCATGTTCGATATGCAGAAAAGGAACTGGCATAAATTCTATAAAATGCACACAATGTAGGTCCTGGGTACACAAGAGATGTAGCGGGATAGCAGGCAAACTAACAGGTAGGGAGAAATATGTATGCAGTAGATGTACAGGGAAATTAGACAGTAGAAGTCGCACTGATAGACACATTTTTCAAATGCGAGAGGGCGCTATAGAAGTGGTGGATAGCTTCCGGTACCTAGGAGATCAGATTAGCATGGGAGGAGGGTGTTCCGAGGCCATAGTATCTAGAATAAGGACGGGTTGGAAGAAGTTTAGGGAGCTGCTTCCTCTGTTGACGAAGAAGGGTTTCTCCCTGCGTACGAAAGGCCGGTTGTATGATGCCTGTGTGAGGAGCGCGATGCTGCATGGTAGTGAGACATGGGCAGCTACCGCAGAAGATATGCGACGGCTGGAGAGAAATGAGGCAAGCATGCTCCGTTGGATGTGCAGTGTAAATGTGCGTGAACGACCCAGCATAAATGTGTTGAGAGAGAAACTGTGTCTGAGAGGGATAGAATGTAGTGTACGGGAGAGGAGACTGAGGTGGTATGGACATGTGATGCGCATGGAGGATGACCGATGGGTGAAGAAGTGCCAGGAAATGCCAGTTGAAGGAAGACGTGGTAGAGGTAGACCACGAAAAACATGGGCGGAGGTGGT
>CAXHJY010000928.1:357500-362500 GCA_964016885.1 Eledone cirrhosa
TTTCCCAGAAGGGACCGCCGCCTTCTTTTCTTTCCTACAAACTAGAACTTTGGTCTTAGCCAGGTTAATTTTAAGTCCTTTTGACTCTAGGCCGTGCTTCCATGTTTGGAATTTCTTCTCTAGCTCGGCCATTGATTCCGCTATGCGTGTCAGGTCGTCTGCGTATAGGAGTTCCCATGGGCAGCCTGTCTTGAACTCCTCTGTTATAGCCTGAAGGGCAATAATAAATAGTAGAGGGCTGAGAACAGAGCCCTGATGGACGCCAACTTTTACACTAAACTCTTCACTATATTCGTTGTTAATTCTAACCTTGCTGACTGTTTCTTCATACATGGCTTGTATAGGCCTCACAAGCCATTCGTCAACGCCTAGTTTTCTAAGAGCCCACCAGATAATGGAGCGGGGGACTCTGTCGAAGGCTTTCTCCAGGTCGACAAAAGCTAAGTAGAGGGGTTTACCTTTAGCTAGGTACTTCTCCTGTAGTTGTCGTACTATGAAAAGAGCGTCTGTTGTGCTTTTGCCTGACACAAACCCGAACTGCATTTCATCTAGGTCAATTCTCTCTCTGATTAGTTGCGCTATTACTTTTTCCGTGACCTATTACTTTTTCCGTGACCGAAATATATATATATATATATACATATATATATATATATACATACATATATATATATACATACATATATATATATACATACATATATATATGTATATATGTATATATATACATATATATATATATATATACATACATATATATATATATATGTATATATATAAGGATTAGAATACTGGAGCGTGTTTGAGTCAAACACCCTCTTCGTATTATAGAAATGACAGTAAAAGGTATAGCTCAATGCAGTTAAACAGAGCCAAAAAATTAAGAGAGTAAAACAAAGAATCCTTTAATACATCAAAAGTTTTTATTAGCCGACAATGTTTCATCCTATTAAGGACTCATCAGGGCAATCAAAACAACAAGAGGTAATTTCGGCAGATACAAGCCAGAAACTCTGAAGAATATGGAGTGTACATACACTAATGTCTTGCAAAGATATACGATAATAAAAATGAAAATAAAGATAAAAATAATAAAATTATAATAACTAAGGATGTAGATAACATTAAGAACCATATTACAAATATAGTCCAAAGCCACCAACTTAAATCTAAACAAATTTGGTTATATAGAGCAGGAATTATATATAACACAATATAATACATTATAATAATAATATATTTATACCAACATTAAAATTCCAAATTAAAAATCAAAAGGTACAATATATACATGTATATATGTGCGCACACACACACACACACACACATATTTCAATACACATATCTATTTTCTATTACACAGAAATTAAGCCCTATTAGAAGTTTGAATATTAAAAATAAGCATGGTAATAGTTAAAATATAATACTAATACATCTACCCAATATACATGAGGCAATAATATGATATAATTACAAGAAACACTTATAACAAATAATAAACAACAAAATTATATAATTCAATACAATATATTAAAGTAGAATAGATAATCCCCGGTTAATTTACAGAAACAATATAGATGTCACAGTGAAATACAATGATAAAATGTTAACATTATATTAACAATTGCCATAAACAATATGTACAAAATGATTCATACTGGGTTACATAATAAATGAGGAAATATAAATCATATAATATAATACAATAATACTCAAAAAAACTATATTGGTACAGGGAACAATTATGATGTTACAGAAAAAATATGATGTTACAGAAAAAAATATACAGACATCTAACATGATATGTAAAGTCTAAATATCATAATGTTACATATTACAATATTAAAATATTAAAAAATCCAGACATCTTTCATGATATACAAAGTTTAAATATCATAATGTTATATATAATAAACGGTAAGTAATAAGGATCTATATCATAATGTAATATATTTTAAAAATTGGCATAAAATATATAAATACTTATAATTACAAGGTTAGTAGACAGACATGTGTGGATGAGTGAACGAAGCCAGACAGTGAATAGTAAATAGAATATAGAATAAAACAAATAAATACAATCAACCGGAAATTACAAAACAAAGCAAATGTATACACATTTAGGCCTCGCGTGCATTAAGAAATTTGGTAAACACCAAGGAAAGCGATCATTTTAAATGACTCCAAACCCTATCTGATAAATTAATATTAAAAATATCAAACCCATCCGATAAGGTAGTATAAAATTAGCTATAGTTTAAGTCATTAAAGTATATAAACTTTAATGTATCGTTACAAATGTTTACAAAAAGGAATAAAATTACACTATCATATACGCAACGATATCTAAAAAACTGACTTAAGTAGAGTTAAGGTAGGCTAATGGGGACAGAATTGACAAAATATATGGAGGGTGCGAAGTGGCATAAAATATATTCGATATACTATAATAAATAATAGAACAGAGCATAAAAGAGGGGGGGGGTTAATATAATCATATTCAATCTGGAGGGGTTGACAATAAGTTTATGTGTGCATGTGGGGGGAGGGGGGGGGGGGGTTGTCGATAGATAAATCAGAATAGACTTAGAAATAAAAATAGAATTAAAAATAAAGATAATGTTAAAATTAAAATTAAAGTTAATGATAATAAAAGAATATATAAAGATAATAAGAGAATGACGTAAGTGGCATAAAGTGTGTAATCTTATGTATACTAACAAGGTGTAATAGTGAAGACATAGATATGGTACAGTGGCCAAATGATTATGAGAGCTAGAATGAAGAGTCATCAAAAACCAATGATAACATTAGTGTTGGCAAACAAAAGAACCCAAACAAAAAACTAAGTAATGGAATATATCTGCTAATGGGTACGATTTGTACTACTAGAACATTTGGGTTTATAATAAAAGTAAGAATTAGAAATGGCATGGGGGCAAGAAGAGAATATCTCAGACTTTCTATTCAGTAAGGGTACGCTAGAGAAAATAATAGAGTGTGTCTCAAGTATACAGAGATTACAAAACTTACTATGTGCAGAAAGGTGGTTAGATCGTGCTACTAAACTCCAGTTAAGGCTATATGGTATATAAGCTCCCTTAAGATCCCAGATATAATGCGCTAGAGAGGTAGAATTCTTAAACCTAACATGTTTGAAGTTAGAGATATGAGAGTTAAACCTAGTCTTAAAAGTGTTTGAAGTAGATCCTATATACGTTCTTTTAGAGGAATTAGTTATAACCTCGCAAGCATAGACAATGTTCTTAGAAAGGCAGTTACCGTTTAGAGGGCAGTTAGCACTCTACAATTGCACTTCCGGGTGTTATTGGTTGGCTCGAGTGGTGATGTATTGCACGTAGGACCTCTATTAGATAAGGACTGTTCTGGTGGTAAAGCATTGTCCGATGCATTCAGACTAGTAGTACGTAGAGAGGAGAATCCATCCCTAATTTTCCTATTATTAGTGCTAGCTAAATGAGAACTAATATTAGGGGTGGTAGAGAATGAGAGTTTAATAACATTTTTATTAAAAATACCATGGTATTTGTGAGAAGGGGGGAAATTTTTCTCCAGGATAGTGAAGAAAGACCTAGGGATATTAGTTGATACATCCTGATTATATGGCGGGTTGAAATAAGTATTCAATCGCCTTCTATTTTTATTTTTATTCTTATCGACCCTACCTCTATCAAATGTCCCACCGTCGAGACTAGGGTTACTATCGGGAATAGTTGAAGCCACATTCATAGAATCAGCCATAATTTCGTTATGCCTATTATAGTTTCTACCTCTAGTAGATCCGCTGTTGTCCAGAATCCCTACAAGAGGATTAAGGCCAATGATACACAAGCACCCATATGCAACACATACAGTATACACTAATACAAATAACATATCATAGACGGATGGGCACAAGTTAAGAGATAGAGATAGATAAAAAATAGATAAGAGGTAGATAAAAAATAGATAAGAGGTAGATAAAAAATAGATAAAAAATAGATAAGAAATAGATAAAAGATAAAAAATAAAATAAAATAAAATAAAGTAAAGTAAAATATACACCAGAAGATAAATAAAACAATACACCAAAAAAAAAAAAAAAAAGGAGTAAAATATACACCATAAAAGAAGGTGTGGGTAAAGATAAGACTGGCAAATGCATAAGCTATCAGGCTATGTTCAACAATATATAAAATATACAAAAATATATACAAAAATATATATAAAAATATATATAAAAAATATATATATATATATACAAGAGACGTATATATAAGGATATATATATATATATATATATATATACACATATCAGTCCAAGTAATGCATATTTATAAAAATGTAACTGGGGGTAAAAAGATGTAATAAGGGTAATCAAGATGGTAATTATTAGGGCATGTAATAATAATATTATTATAAAAATCCTAAGGTGACACTAGTGTTGACTCATGGTGATATATGGAATATATCAGGAGTACACGAACGCCTTAGGTGTTGCAGTTAGCCACAGTTCAACAATAGAGTGTTCGAATGAGATTTTTTATGAACAGATGCTATGTCCGCACTAGATTGAGTGGACCATTACAATGCAATGGAAACATCCCAGGTTGGACAGTCCCAAAAGTTCACACTCCAAAGTTCAATCCACAGGTGTGCATTCATAGAGTTGAGCGGTTGGGCAATCCCCAAAAGTTCACACTCCAAAGTTCAATACACAGATGTGCATTCATAGAGTTGAGCACTCAGGCAAGAATTAATTGGTTAACAAGGTGTATCCGTATCACAAGCAGGAGCATATGCTGGGAAGGTTGCAGGCAAATTCATATACAGCAGCACGAACATCAAGAGGCAAATAACTGAGGCGCATATTAGTGAGCAGAAGCAGGCAAGTGCAGGTGGTAAAACACAGTCAGGTGAAGCAGGTTATTATGCATACCATTTAATATAAGAAAACTCAACAACGTGCATAACAAATATCTTCCAAAGCCGATAACCAC
>CAXHJY010000928.1:367500-402500 GCA_964016885.1 Eledone cirrhosa
ACATATGTATGTGTGTGTGCATGCATTGTATGCATGTATATTGTATATATATATATATATGTATATTGTATGCATGCGTATTATATTGTGTGTATGTGTATATGTGACATATATGTGAATATATGTATGTATGTGTGTGTATGTGTATGTGTGAGTGTATGATGTGTGTATATATGTGTATATGTATGTATACTTTTCTGTAGAAATCCTCTCTATATGTGGTGTGTGGCACGAATTCCTCCTATAATACTCTTCTTTGAGAGGAGCACAATATGCAGAGTAACACATATGTATTGTCGAAGTTGAAACTGAGGACCACCACCCCTCCTGCTGACCCAAATGTTTACTGAGGACCAGAACACCATTCTCCGCAATATAAGAGAGAAATGCGCTTGCCGGACTATTGATGACCATAACATCACATTCCAAGGTAATGGCAAAACACAGTGAATGCTAAACACGACCAGAACACCATAACATGCACATCGGAGCAACAGAGATATAATATCAATAAGCGAATCAACTGAATTTTTTGAGTTGAAATACATATGGATATGTGTCTGTGTGTATCGGACACACGTACACATAAAGAAGCTGGTGACCTAAATGTACCTGTCATGCCTGTCTGAATTCCTAAGGGAATTTTCGTCCAGTTGCTGTCTTGACCGATTGTAGTACCAGTGGGTGAATCAATTGAGTTTTTTGAGTTGAAATACATATACATGTGTGTCTGTGTGTGTTGGACACACGTACACATAAAGAAGCTGCTGACCTAAATGTGCCTGTCATGCCTGTCTGAATTCCTAAGAGAATTTTCGGTCAGTTGCTGACTTGACCAATTAACCCCACAATTACTACGTAGCGGTTCTTGCACGTGACTGCTGGACCCGGATGAAACGAAGACGAAGAATTTCCTTGTGTACCGTTTTGTACCACAGATGCGATCTCACCCTGCCTCGTTAATGTTCAATCAACACCAAAGTTATACTTTCTGGGCAATAGAATTGAATCCAACCACCAACAACATAGCTGGATGACCGATAATCACACCAAACCGGAGTACTGTGATCCTTGTGATTTCGAGATATACAACCACTGACACTGTTACAAAGACCAGAAAACCATACTCCATAATATTGAACCAAGTGATTGATTTGTGCGACCAAAATAACACCACACACATATTGAACTAGGAATATTGGATCCTCCATCAATGTCTGGGTGAGCAAAAATAGATTTCTATCTGCATTGGAATTTACGAACTTGTGCATCTGCTGTGGTGTCAAAAACAAACACGCATGACCGCACAGATAAACAATGGACTATGCCACGTGGCTTGAACCTGTAAGTGAATTGAAGGTTCTGTAACTCTGATACACAGATTATTTATTATTAAGATGTATAAACTTGACATAACTATTATCATCTTATATTCTCTCAACTAATCACATTTGATCATATTTCTCTATCCCATTTTCTCCCCCCATAATTATAATATTTTTATTTTTATTTGAAAAAATCGGTTTTTTTACATTGTGTTTTCCCCTCCAAATATTCGCTTATATTTCTTTATATATTCTCTATATATTTCTTTACATATATTTTTTTATCTTTATTATTTCCACTTTTATCCTCCTTTATATTTTACCTTATTCTTACTTTTATACCTTATTATAGTGTAATCTTCCCCATGCCTTATTATACATTATTAATTATTGATTATTATTATTACTCTTTTTCCATTTCTAATTACCTCATGTACCTTCTCCTCCGTTATATATACATATATATTGTATGCCCTTTGTGTTTGTGTAGCCTCTGCACACCCTCTGCACCATACTATCGATGCCACCCCATCTATGGTTCAGCTAACCACTCGACTCCCGGGAATGAATATGATCGCAGCTACTAAATAAGGACCCACACCCCACCCTCCCGCACCAAAATTAGACTTATCGTCCCCTACTTTTGCTCTTTACTCTCTTTACTCTTTGTTCTTGAATGTTTGGTTAGTAGAGTCCATAACACCAATCAAACCCCTTTTATAGCTCTGACGAATCCTACGGTTACGTAAGGAAGAAACATTGTAAGCCAATAAAAATCTTTTGATGTTGTAGACGCTCTTGTGTTCTTTATCATATATATATATATATATATATATATATATATAATATAAGATCAAAAGATGGTTAAAGGAGTTCCATGTATTTTATTATGCGCATTTCAAAAACAAAACATCATCATGCAATAATATTTGTGTTTTCATCAGATAAAACAGGAGAACATGATATGAAGGCTAAAAAACACTTGTGGATAGTGCAGTTTTAAATCAACATATATGTTGATTTAAAACTGCACTATCCACAAGTGTTTTTTAGCCTTCATATCATGTTCTCCTGTTTTATCTGATGAAAACACAAATATTATTGCATGATGATGTTTTGTTTTTGAAATGCGCATAATAAAATACATGGAACTCCTTTAACCATCTTTTGATCTTATATTATGTATACTCCAGTCCTACAAACTGTAGAGTGCTTCTTATCCGATATCTGCATTGCTTTATTGTACTACAATAAAACTCACCTCCTACATATATATATATATATATATATATATATATATATATATATATATATGTATATATATATATATGTATATGTATGTATATATGTATATATAGATGTATGTATGTATATATATATATATGTATATATCATCATCATCATCATTACCGTTTTACGTCCATTCTTCCACGCTAGCATGGGTTCGACGGGTTGTCCTGTTGTGGGCAGTGTCTGGTCGGCTGACCATGCCTTGCTCATACAGGAACTGATCTGGCTTGATTTCTACAGCTGGATACCCTTCCTAACACGAACCTCATTTACAGTGAGTGCTGGGTGCTTTTTCGTGGCGCCTACACGTCTACTTTACAGTGAGGGCTGGGTGCTTTTTTGCCGTGGCACCTCCATGACCACCTTGCGGTGTGGGGGCATATTGTCTATATGCTTCAGCTTATACCCATGGGAGGTCGGGTACTCTGTATTAGTGCGTGACGCCAGAGGTCACGGTCGTGTGTCATCGCCTTTGAGAGTTGTAATTGGCTAAGGTCGGCTTTTATCACCTCATCCCAAGTCATCTTGGGTCTCCCCACTCTGCGGTTTCTATCGACTTCTAGTGCTCTGCACCTTTTTATGCAGCTGTCATCCTTCATACGCATCACATGTCCATACCAGCGCAACCACCTCTCCTGCACACAGCATTTGATTCCTCTTATGCTCAGTCTCTCTCTCAATTCATTTATGCTTTGTCGTTCATGTATATTACTGTTACACATCCATCGGAGCATGCAGGCTTCGTTTCTCTCTAATCTACGTAAGTCTTCCACCTTCAGCGCCCAGGTTTCACTACCATGCAACATCGCTGTTCAGATACACGCATCATACAGTCTGTCTTTCATTTTGAGGGAGAAGCCTTTTGCAACTAGCAGTGGTAGTAGTTCCCTAAACTTCTTCCATCCCGTTCTTACCCTAGTTATTGTACTTTCTGAACACCCACCTCCGCTGCTAATTCGGTCACCTAGGTAGCAGAAGCTGTCTACTGTTTCTACAGAGCCCTCCGAGAGATTGGTGGTACTTGTTTCCTGTGGCTGTTTGCTGCTTGCTGTTTCAGCACAGCTGCTGCATGTGAAGCCTACATTCTTAATTAAGCTTCCTCAGATCCCGCTACATCTCTTGTGTACCCATTGTTTGCATTTGGGGCAGAGAATGGGGTTCCTACCTACACCTTTCCTACATACTGAGCAAGGCCATTTCCCTGGGGGGATCTGGGTTCTGTTTTCTCGTCTACTTACAAGGACCTTAGTCTTTGTCATGTTGACTTTGAGACCCTTTCTTTCTAGTCCCTGCTTCTAAGTTTGGAATTTCTTGTCTAGTTCTACCATAGATTCAGCTATAAGTGCGAGGTCATGAGCATACAGGAGTTCCCATGGGTATCCGGTCTTAAACTCCTCCGTTATTGCCTGCAGGACTATGATGAACAGGAGAGGGCTAAGAACAGAGCCCTGGTGGACCCCAACCTGTACGCTAAATTCCTCGCTATACTCATTGCTAATCCTAACTTTGCTGACTGCTCCCCTATACATGGCTTGTACCGCTTTCACAAGCCATTCATCTACTCCTAGTTTTCTAAGAGCCCACCAGATTACAGTACGTGGAACTCTGTCAAAGGCTTTCTCAAGGTCGACAAATGCCAGGTAGAGTGGCTTACTTTTGAGTCAGCGAGTGCTGGGTGCTTTTTTTGAAGTGGCACCTCCACGACCACTTTGCAGTGGAATGATAGGGACCCCAGCCTCTATCATCTCATTTCTACAGCTGAGTAAACTGGAGCAATGTGAAATAAAGTGTCTTGCTCAAGGAAACAACACATCACCCGGTCTGAGAATTGAACTCACAACCTTTCGATTGTAAGGCTAATGCTCTAACCACTAAGCCATGTGCCATATATATATATGTATGTATATATATATATATATATATATATGTCATCATCATCACCGTTTTACGTCCGTTCTTCCACGCTAGCATGGTTAGATGGGTTGTCCTGTTGTGGACAGTGTCTGGTCGGCTGACCATGCCTTGCTCATACAGGAACTGATTTTGGCTTGATTTCTACAGCTGGATGCCCTTCCTAACACCAACCTCATTTACAGTGAGTGATGGGTGTTTTTTCCGTGGCGCCTACACATCTACTTTACAGTGTGCGCTGGGTGCTTTTTTTGCTGTGGTACCTCCACGACCACTTTGCAGTGGGAGGGTGTGGGGGCATATTGTCTATATGCTTCAGCTTGTACCCATGGAAGGTCGGGTACTCTGTATTACTGCGTGACGCCAGAGGTCACGGTCGTGTGTCATTACCTTTGAGAGGTGTAATTGGGTAAGGTCGGCTTTTATCACCTCATCCCAGGTTTTCTTGGGTCTCCCCACTCCACGGTATCCATTGACTTCTTGTGCTCTGCACCTTTTTATGCAGCTGTCATCCTTCATACGCATCACATGTCCATGCCAACGCAACCGCCTCTCCTGCACACAGCATTTGATTCCTCTTATGCTCAGTCTCTCTTTTAATTCATTTATTCTTTCGCATATATTACTATTACACATCGATCGGAGCATGCAGGCTTCGTTTCTTTCTAATCTACGTAAGTCTTCCACCTTCAGCGCCCAGGTCTCCCTACCATGTAACATTGCTGTTCGTATACACGCATCATACAGTCTGCCTTTCATTTTGAGGGAGAAGCCTTTTGCAGCTAGCAGTGGCAGTAGTTCCCTGAACTTCTTCCATCCCGTTCTTACGCTAGTTATTGTACTTTCTGAACACCCACCTCCGCTCCTAATTCGGTCACCTAGGTAGCAGAAGCTGTCTACTGTCTCTACAGAGCCCTCCCAGAGATTGGTGGTACTTGTTTCCTGTGGCTGTTTGCTGCTTGCTGTCCCAGCACAGCTGCTACATGTGAAGCCTACATTCTTAATTAAGCTTCCTCAGATCCCACTACATCTCTTGTGTACCCATTGTTTGCATTTGGGGCAGAGAATGGAGTTCGTACCTACACCTTTCTTACATACTGAGCAAGGCCATTTCCCTGAGGGGATCTGGGTTCTGTTTTCTCGTCTACTTACAAGGACCTTAGTCTTTGTCATGTTGACTTTGAGACCCTTTCTTTCTAGTCCCTGCTTCCAAGTTTGGATTTCTTCTCTAGTTCTACCATAGATTCAGCTATAAGTGCGAGGTCATCTGCATACAGGAGTTCACATGGGCATCCTGTCTTAAACACCTCCGTTATTGCCTGCAGGACTATGATGAATAGGAGAGGGCTAAGAACAGAGCCCTGGTGGACCCCAACCTGTACGCTAAATTCCTCGCTATACTCATTGCTAATCCTAACTTTGCTGACTGCTCCCCTATACATGGCTTGTACCGCTTTCACACGCCATTCATCTACTCCTAGTTTTCTAAGAGCCCAGCAGATTACACCACGTGGAACTCTGTCAAAGGCTTTCTCGAGATCGACGAATGCCAGGTAGAGTGGCTAACTTTTAGCTAGGTACTTTTCCTGTAACTGCCTCACAAGGAAGAGGGCATCAGTGGTGCCTCTTCCTGGTATAAACCCAAATTGCATCTCATCTAGTTTCACTCGATCCCTAATCAACTGTGCTATAACTCTTTCTGTTACTTTCATGACCTGGTCCATCAGCTTTATACCTCTATAGTTTCCTCTATCTAGTACATCACCTTTACCTTTGTAGCAGTTGACAATGATGCTACTGCACCAATCTTTTGGTATGACACCTTCTAGTATTACCTGGTTAACACACATTAACCACACATATTAGAAGCATCTGTATGTATATATATGTTACTAGATATTAATTCTTTATAATTATCTCCAAATTATTTGTCGAGCAATATTGGCCAAGACTGCTGCTATGGTAGCAGGCAGGCCGCTGTCTTATTAACAAACCACTTTCTACTGATCGATGTCCCATGATTGATTCTTTTTGAATTTGCCACCGACGCAGTAGGCAGTGATTTTCTCAATGGCTAGGAATTCAGTCCACGCTTTGCTATTTTCTATCCACTGAATTATTTTTGTATAAGTTTCCAGAGTCCTCGCTTTGCCTGGATACTTAGCTGAGAATAGTCTTCCCTGACGACGAAATGCTTCTCTGTATTTTCTTCGGAAAGTATATTTATTCCATTTCAGAAACTAATTAGTTGGGAGTGAAATTTTAGTAAGTAAGTTAATTTTATAATTTTCTTATTTTACGTCTCTCATATATATATATGTATATATATATGTATATACATATATGTATATATACACAGAGATATCCACGGTAAGTTGTGGGGTCTAGTTTGCATGAAGAACTCAATGTAATCCATATGTTGAAAATGTTGTAGGTTAACATAAATCCCGGAAAACAATAAAACATTAAAAGGAAAACAGTCATGATATAAGTTAAAACAATGAAATAAAAAATCAAGTCATTAGAAATATACTTCACTGCTTTACGATCATACACATATATGTACACACACACATATATGTACACACACACATATAAGCGCTCATACACATATACTCGCATATACACACATACACACACACACACATATATATATATATATATATATATTCCCATATCATACATACATAGATACATATTTACTCATGCAATTAAGGGTGGTTGTGTACCTTGTTGCCCTTAGTCATTAACGCATAAATCTAAGGAAGCTAAAACATTAAAAGGTAAGAAGTAAGCATGAATGCGTATAATTAAGGGAAAGGGATACTAACAAATGGTACGTCATATAGAATTATAGTGAGTTGCTATTTAGAATATTTAATTAGGTTTATAGTATTTAAATGTTTTTCATATACGGTGATTACAAACTATAATCAGTCCTGTCTTTTATTCAATAAATCGTCCTTAGATTTAGTAATTTCCAAGATCTCTCGCATCATAACCCGCATTCCCTCCTGTTCCCAAGATATGGAGTTCTTTGTAGAGTGGTGTTCCATGATAGCTTGAAATCTATTTTTTTCTTTTTATAGTTATTTACTGCTTCAGCTAAAGATGTGGTGTTAGCTAGTTTAGTATTGTTAAAACTCCTAGAGTGTGCATAAAATCTTTTCTTAAATGTGTTTGATGTAGATACTATATATGTTTTTGTTGGAGTCACTAGTTGACATGGTGCATTTATATATTAATTTATACGTATAGTTGACACAGTGCATTTATATATTAATATATACATATATATACATAATGCAAGTGTGGAAGATGGACATTAAACGATGATGATGATGATGATGATATATATACATACATATATATACATACATATATGTATGTATATATATATATATATGTATATATATATATGTATATATATGAATGTACAGCCACCGGAAATAACATCTGTGAAATATACAGCGCCATCTACCTGTTAGCTAGCTACCTCAGTGAAACAAAAGAACCCTTAAAACCTACCAGAATAAACGCCTACACAGCGGCTAAACATCAAACGATTATTTCTGTATAAATAGAGTGGTTCCAAACACTTCACCAGTCGACTTTTGGCAGAGTCAGCTAACGTATCGTTGTTCCTCTCCTCTGCCACGCTTTGTCACTCACACACGACTTGTACCCCGTATCGTCGCTTCATATGAAAATAAATAGCTGATCGAATTTACATCTCGCCTTGCTTCGTCCTTTCAACTTGTGCTTTCGTCTGTCCATCCTCAACAGTTCTTTTAAGGGCTATATGTGACAACAGTCCTTTTAAGGGCTATCTTCAGATCTGATCAGACCGTATGCGATAACAGTCCTTCTAAAGGCTATTCTCGGATCTGATCAGAAGTAGTGACTAGACTGACTAACCACGTCGCTACAATTGGTGACCCCCGACGTGAGTCGAACACGCAACCAGACAGCACCTAAGAAAATACCAACATGGACATGCAACCAACAACAGAGGCCGAGATTTCAGAGCTGCGGGCTGGTCAAATTAAAGCCCTCTCAAATCAAGTAGAGAACCTGACCTTTCAAACACACTGGCGATGCAGCAACAATCGATCCAGGCCTTTTCACAGTCGAAGATCCAGTAGTCCCAGTCAAAATCGTGTGCCTGGCAACATCTGCTGGTATCACACAAATTTCGGCACACAGGCATCTAAGTGCAAAGCCCCGTGCTCTTTCCGGAATACCACCCAGGGCCTAGCGACGACATTCAACCCTGGTACTGAAAAGAAAAGTTGTCTATTTTTTATTAATGACCAGGCGACAGGCATACATTACCTCGTGGATACAGGAGCCCAGGTTAGTGTTATTCCTGTTTCACTAATCTCAGGCAAAAGACACCCAACGCCGTCCTTTCTGCAGGCAGTGAACCGATCGTCCATTCCGACTTTCGGGAAAAAATCACTGACCCTCAATTTAGGCCTGAGGCGGCGTTTTCAATGGGTGTTCATCGTGGCAGACCTGCCGACCCCTATCCTAGGAGCCGATTTTCTCCACCACTTCAACCTTCTGGTGGATATGAAGAACCGGAGGCTTATCAACACCACCACAAACCTCACTGTGAGAGGTATATTTACCACGCAATCCACAGTGAGCCCTGTAATTTGCCAGTCAGAGCCTTCGCGTTACAACGGCATTCTCCAGAAATATCCAGACATCACTCGCCCGGTATTTAAGGATGGACCTATTAAGAATAGTGTCACACACCACATCGAGACAAGAGGACCACCCACAGATGCCCGACCAAGGAGACTGCCTCCAGACGATTGAGAATTGCCAAGCAGGAGTTCCAACACATGCTGGACCTCGGAATCATTCGCCCTTCCTCCAGCAACTGGTCTGCACCCCTACACCTTGTTCCAAAAAAAAACCGAGAATGATTGGCGACCATGTGGGGATTATCGTGCACTTAACAATTCTACAGTGCCTGATAATTACCTCACCTGCACGATTTTTCTGCCTCTCTGCAAGGCGCACGCATCTTTTCCAAGGTAGATTTGGTGCGTGCATATAACCAGATACCTATGAAGCCTGCAGACATTCCGAAGACCGCAATCACAACACCGTTCGGTTTATTCGAATTCCTGCGAATGCCATTTGGTCTGCGCAACGCTGCACAAACTTTTCAGCGGTTTATTAACACCGTGTTACGCGATCTACCTGTGTCAACTATACGTATACATTAATATATAAATGCACTGTGTCAACTAATGATAGGAACAACAACAACCACCATAATAACAATAATAGCAACACACACAACTATGACGATAGATATAATTGTTTCTACTTTTGGCACAAGGCCAGCAATTATCCCAGTGTATTACTGGTACTTTATTTTATCGACCCCGTAAGGATGAAAGGCAAAGTTGACCTCGGCGGGATTTGAACTCAGAATGGAAAGGGCCGTAACTCCATGTGTCAAAGCATGGCACTCGACCCTCTACCGATACTGCCAATACCCCTTAGAGAAACTATTCTTCAACCCAGCTGACAAAACATATAAGATGGGTAATATCTATCCTACGAGGTTACTCTTTAATAAAAGAGTTTGCATACCACAACAAATAGATGACGAGACAGAGGCACAGTTCACCATAGCTAGAAATAAGATTAGACAAATAGTAGACAGGTATACTAAGAGACAGAGCAGACCAGAGGCCCAACAACTTGGGAGGAAACCTGTAGAAGGCTTGGTTAGCCTCAAGCAGCGCACAAGGGATGGTGAGGTAGTATGTCTACCCACGGATAAGTCTGGTAGGATGTCAATAGATAGTATGCCGAACTATATCAAGGCTATGCAACCCCACATAACCAATACGAGCAAAATTGCACAGCAAATACATGATGGGAGAGAGAAAATCCTCAACGCTCACATGATGTGGACCGACATCCTAAAGCCAAGCAGACGCACTGCCAACAACTTCCAGGCGTCTAATAATGGCATACCACCCTTGTATGGGCTCCGCAAAGACCATAAGACAGTCGACAACCTGACAACAGGACCACCAACAAGACCTGTATGTGGAGCAAATATAGCTAGCAACTACAGGATCTTCTACTTCCTCTCAATGGTTATACGCCCCATAATCAAGATGTCCCCAGATGTATGTGGCAGTACAGAGGACCTCCTCAGCAGAATCAGTGAGTGCAACAAAAACAGGAACCTATCCAACTGCATAATAGGCAGCATGGATGTGGTATCACTGTACCCATACATTAACATTGATTTTTTTGTGGAAATATGTGTGGAGATGATCATTGAGAGTGAGGTGGAGTTCTGCGACGTCGACACAGACGAACTGGACCTCCTACTTAGACTTACCTACGACACTGACTACCTAGACAGCCATGACCTTAGACGATTCTGCCTCAGTAGACCCATAAGAGGTAGAGCCCCCACCATAACCTCAATGGCAAAAAAGACTCCCAGGGTAAGGTGGATTGGGTGGACCAAAGCTATACTGACCCCCCAAAACAATGATCAGGTAAGAAAAATGGTCGCACATGCATTAGGGGCTAGTATCAAATCTACCCTAAAGGGCCACATATTTAAGTTCAACGAGAAGATCTACACCCAAAATGAGGGAGCAGCCATTGGCGTCAGCATAGCTGGTGACGTTACCAACCTTTTTATGTTATGGTGGGAAAGGAGACTCAAAGATCTCCTTGATGAGAGCTCCATAGACCTCATCATGTACTCTCGTTATGTAGACGACATCAATATAGTAATAAGGACATCCCCACAAGAGAGCACTAATAAGTTTGATTTAGAACGTAGCACAATGGAAAGCATCCAGCAGATAGCTAATTCCATACACCAGAGTATAACTGTAACTATCGACTACCCTTCCAAACACCCTAACAATAGACTACCTGTATTAGACACGGAACTCTGTATTAACACTATAGACTAGAGAACCCAATTTCTCCACTCACACTATGCTAAACCCATGGCCTCCAAATACCTGATACTCAAAAACTCAGCAATGTCCAGTAGTGCTAAGTTTAATATTCTGACCGCAGATTTGGTACGAGTGATGAAGAACGTGTCCCGCATGTGCGACCCAACAGAAATGGAAAGACACATCCAACACTTCATCAACCGCATGCAGTTCTCTGGCTACAACCAAAGAGACAGAATCAGAGTATACGAAGGAGCCACGGAGAAGTATAAGACCCTCATAGAACTGGACATGAAAGGAATTTGCCCATTATACAGGAGCAAATCATGGAATAGCTTAGATAGGACTAGACATAAGATAGGGAAAGCCACCTCATGGTACGACAACCAGAGATACCAGAGTGTCATGTTTGTGGACGCTACCCCTGAAGGGAAATTAGCAAACCAGTGTAGAAAGGCCCTGAGAAAGACCCACTTAAAGATTAAGGTAGTAGAAAAGCCAGGAACCACCATAAAATCCCTGATCAGCAAAACCTACCCTTTTAAGAAAACCCACTGTACTTATAGGAAATGTATCATATGTAGAGTAAACCCCCGGATAAACTGTAAAACTAGAAACGTAGTCTATAGCATAAGATGTACAGAGGGTACTTGCAGAAACATGACAACAACACACATAGGCGAGACAGCTTGTAGCATAGGTGAAAGGATAGACCAACACTGGGGGGAACTAAAAGGACGAAAAAACGGTTCAGTACTATACGAACATGCCAGACAACAACACAACGGTAACATAGACAACATAGAAATTAGAATAATATCTAAACATAGAAATGACCCAGCAGATAGGCAAATCAGAGAGGCCAGCGAAATAGAACTTAGAAGGCCAAGGTTAAACAAACACCACTGACCTAAGAGAAGTATAAATAAATAAATAAATACATACACAAGCACAATAACAACAACCATATAAACACACACTAGTAAACTAAGATAGAATACATTAACCAATACACAGACACCCAAACAAGAACACACATCAAACAAAACACTATACACACACGCAAACGCATGCGCAAAGAAGACAAAAAAAAAACAAATAAATAAATATATAAACAGACTAAATAAAGATGGCGTAAGCATACAATGCAACAGGAGGAAACATAATAGCACCACTGACGATGCTGCAGATGTGCAACGAAAGAATTCTGATAGACTATATGTTTGTGTCTATATTATATCTGTATTTTTGACTGTTGGTCAGTCAATGGTAACATTGAGGACCGAATAAATTAAATTAACTGATATAAAAGACACAGAAGCGAAAACCAACCAAGTAGTGAGAGTGTTCTGTTATTAATTCTGGCAATATTATTACACAAATATGACCCTCCCCAAGTATAACAATCATCATCATCATCATCATCATCGTTTAACGTCCATGTTCCACGCTTGCATGGGTTTGGACGGGAGTTTTCCCACTTGAGGCAAGAGTGGTTGTTTTGCTCGCATAGGACTGTCTGGCGGGTTTTCTACGGCTGGATGCCCTTCCTAACACCAACCACGTTTACAGTGTGGACTGGAAGGTTTTTACCGTGTTACCTACATGGCCACATTACAGCGTGGACTGTGTTTTTTTTTGTCGTGACACCTACATGACCTCATTTGTTTCGGACTGGATGTTGTGGTACCAACATAACTTTACATTAAAAGGGGTGGTGTGGATGGGGTGGGGGTAGTGAGATGGGGGTGTATTTTTGTTAGAGGAGCCTACTGACTGTAGTAGGTTTCACTTTGTACTTAGGTAAGGCGGGTCTTCTGTATTACTGTGTAGCGCCAAAGATCTCGGTCCAGTGACATTGTCTTGGAGAGGTGTAAGTGTGTTTGGTTGGAATTTATCAGGTCATCCCAGGTTTTTCTGGGTCTGCCTACTCCGTGGCTACCGTCTATTTTTATTGCCCTGCACTTTGTTATACAGCTGTCGTCTTTCATGCGCATCACGTGTCCATACCAACGTAGTCTTCTCTCGAGTAAACAACATCTGATCCCTCTTATTTCTAATTTTTCTCTTAGTTCGTTAATGCTTTGCCGTTCACGTATATTACTATTACACATCCAGCGGAGCATGCAAGCCTCGTTCCTCTCTAGTCTGCGTATATCCTCTGCACACAATGCCCAGGTCTCACTGCCATGTAACATTGCTGTTCTTATGCAGGTATCATACAGCCTGCCTTTCATTTTTAGAGAGAACCCTTTAGCGGCTAATAGTGGTATAAGCTCTCTGAACTTTTTACATCCAGTTCTGACTCTAGCTACTGTACTTTCAGAGCACCCTCCCCCACTGCTGATTTTATCACCCAAGTAACGGAAGGTGTCCACTATTTCTATAGAACCATCTGTGCAATGGAATGAGCTAGTATTCTGTGGGCACTTGCTGCTACTTATTGCACCAGACCACCGGCCACATATAAAATCTATATTCTTAGTTAGCTTACCTGTGATCCCACTACATCTTTTATGCACCCATAGTTTACATTTGGGACATATAATGGAGTTTCTACCTACTTCTTTCCTATACACTGAGCATGGCCATTTCCCGGATGGGACCGGCGCCCTATTTTCCTTCCTACAAACTAGAACTTTAGTCTTAGACAGGTTAATTTTAAGGCTTTTGATTCTAGGCCAAGCTTCCATGTTTGGAATTTCTTCTCTAGTTCAGCCATTGATTCAGCTATGAGCGTTAGATCATCTGCATATAGGAGTTCCCATGGGCAACCGGTCTTGAACTCCTCTGTTATAGCCTGAAGGACAATAATAAATAGTAGGGGGCTAAGAACAGAGCCCTGATGAACACCAGCTTTTATGCTAAACTCTTCACTATATTCGTTGTTAATTCTAACCTTGCTGACTGTTTCTTTATACATGGCTTGTATAGCTCTCACAAGCCATTCATCAACACCTAGTTTTCTAAGAGCCCACCAGATAATGGAACGGGGGACTCTGTCAAATGCTTTCTCCAAGTCGACAAAAGCTAAGTATAGGGGTTTACTTTTAGCTAGGTACTTCTCCTGTAGTTGTCGTACAATGTAAAGAGCGTCTGTGGTACTTTTACCTGACACAAACCCAAACTGCATTTCATCTAGATCAATTCGCTCTCTGATTAGTTGCGCTATTACTTTTTCTGTGACCTTCATGACCTGGTCGATTAATTTAATGCCTCTATAGTTACCCCTGTCTAGGGCATCTCCTTTACCCTTGTAGCAGTTAATAATAATGATGCTGCTACGCCAGTCCTTCGTTTTACTATCCGGGTGACCATAGTGTGTCCCACCGTTGCAGAAGCTTTCAGCCACTATTTCCGAAGGCCCAGCCGCCTTACCCGTCTTCATATCTTTGATTGCCTTACTTATTATACTACCTTCGACTAACACTGCTGGTCCCTCTATTGGATCGATGTGGGGGAGACTGTCTTTCTCCCATTTATTCTCCTCATTTAGTAGCCTTTCGTAGTGACACTTCCAAGCTACCTTCTTATCAGCGTCAGTGATAGCAAGTGCACCATCATCATTGAGGACACACTTCTCCCCGACAATATCACGGTTTTCCTTGACACATTGCCTAGCAATCCTGAACACCTCACGTTTTTGGTCCTCGCGTTGTAGAACATGCTTGAACTTTCTTTCCTCTGCTTCCCTTCTTGCGAACAACATATATATATATATATGTATATGTATATATATATGTATATATATATATGTATATATATGTATATATATATTTGTATATATATGTATATATATATGTATATATATGTATATATATATATATGTATATATATATATATATATATATATATATGTATATATATGTATATGTATATATATATGTATATATAATGTAGGAGGTGAGTTTTATTGTAGTACAATAAAGCAATGCAGATATCGGATAAGAAGCACTCTACAGTTTGTAGGACTGGAGTATACATAATATATAAGATCAAAAGATGGTTAAAAGAGTTCCATGTATTTTATTATGCGCATTTCAGAAACAAATATCATCATGCAATAACATTTGTATTTTCATCAGATAAAATAGGAAGACATGATATGAAGGTTAAAAAACACTTGTGAATAGTGCAGTTTTAAATCAACATATGAAAAGTAGTTTTAGATTGATGTGTGATATTGGTAAAAAAATTTTATGGGGGGGGGGGGGTTGGAAAGGATGAAAAAGAGGAGGAGATGAGAGTAAAAAGTGGAGGGGGAGGAGTATAATGAGGAAGGATGAGATAGGAGGAGAGATGGGTGATAGAGAGAGAGAGATAGTTTTTATAACTGAGAAAAATATATTGTTTTACATAGAGAGGTTGAAAAACCGTTGGAAGATAATATATAAATTAAAAAAAGAATTTGAAAATTAACGAAGAGAAAAATAATGTTAAGTTAAGGTTTGTATATTGAAGGGTTTAATAATATGTGCGATGAAAAGAAATTGTTAATATGTATTAAGAATAATATTTAAGGGTTTAATAATATGTGCGATGGAAAGAAAATGTTAATATGTATTAAGAATAATATTTAAGGATTTAATAATATGTGCGATTGAAAGAAAATGTTGATATGTATTATTAAAAATAGCAAAGGTAATGTAAGTAAGGATGTATTGTGAAAAAAGTAGAAGATAGGATGAAATAGATGAGCATGAAAGTGAGAAAAAAATAATGAATTGAGGATGAATAATCTAACGTCAAAAAAATGTTTATGTTTACGAAGGATTTTTTCAAGGTGATATAAAGTAAGAATATATTGTATTGTGTAATAATTGTTTCTATGTTAGGTACAGTGAGAAAAAGGTACAGATTAGGGGTTAGAAATTAAAAGAAAAAGAAAAGAAAAGGAAGAAAGGGAAGTGATAAATAGGAGTGATATAGAATGAGTAACAAGTATTATATAATGTATAATAAATAACTTTGAAATAAGGTAGAAAGATGGGTATATTTTTAAAGAAGTATATATATATATATGTACCTTTGAGAAAAGGATTCTAAATTGATAAAGTATTGGATATTAGCTGTATACTTTATGGAATGTTCTGTGGAATTTATTCAAGAAGAGAGAAAACAAGTCAGTGCGTCTATTTATTATAGAATCTAAATTAGATATAATGGTAAATTTTTCATTTAGACAGAGATTGCAAGTCTTGGATAGAGAACTGTTCAAGTATAGAGAAGCAGAAGAAACCTTTTTCCAAGAGATGTTATATTTAATATTTTTGTCTTTCAAGGACCATATGAGTTCTGAGAGAGCCGTGTTGGTTCTTTTAAGTTTATATTTAAAAGACGAATGATGATTATAAAGACGAGCTTTAAAGGAGGTGGAAGTGGAGCCAAAATAGGTGAAGGAATTGGTGTCAGTTATAACTTTACATTCGTAGATTAAGTTTTTATCCAGACAATGGTTGTTGAGAGGACATTTATTTTTAACAGGGCAATTGCGATTAGAGAGATTATTAACGAGTGACCTAGTGTTATCTATAGAGGGAATTGGATTGGAGAAGTTATTTGCGATAGGAATAATAGTTTCTTGATTTAGAATGGGATTAAGAACATTTAGTGAAGTTGTGTTTGACGTTGTATTTGGGTTTGCAGAAATTAGCCTAGGGTTTACAATGACGTCGGGAGTACTATTACTATTATTATGATATTCAGTGTTGGAAGGAAGAGATTTAGTATTTAGTATTTTATTGTTGTGTTTAGAGATAATGTTGGAAATGTTGGAGGATGTCGAATAGGAAAATTTTATAGTGTGTTTGTTAAATATTTTACTATAGATATGTGAGGGAGGGAAGCATTTATTTAAGGCACTAAAGAATAATTTAGGAATATTATTATTAATAGAGATGGAGAAAGGAGCATTATACCAGATTATGTTTTTGTATCTAGGTCTTTTATTAAAGTTATTGGAATGATCATGATTAATTATTCTACTGTAAGATCTTCTAGAATTTGTTTCTTTATTATATTTGATTTTATCAGGATAGCCGGCTTTAGAAAGCGCGTTATTATAGTAATTGGCGTTAGCATCAAAGATGTTTTTATTAGAAGATAGGTTAGATATTCTTTTTCCAATATTACTAACTATAGCATTCTTAATATTAGTGGGGTGGTTAGATTTAAAATTAACATAATTTAGATTCTCATTGTTTTTATGGTAAGGGTAATATAGGCCAGTGTCAAGATTAAGAGATACATCCAAGAAATTAGCTATTTTGATGCTGTTATCAAATTCAATTTTTAAGTTATGTTGGTTAAAGAGATTACGTATATTGTTCTTAATAATATTAAGGTTAACTATGTTGCAATTTAAGATAGTAAAGAGTTCATCGTCACGATAAATTCCACCGCGAAGTTGAGGAATTTTCCGACTCAAAGAGTTCAAAATAAAGATACCAATTAAATCTGTCAATTGGGATGAATCGGATGCTCCCATTGTGATGTCGAAGTTGTTAGAGGTATCGGCTCTGGTCCAATATTCGTTGTTGAACTCTAGGATGGTTTTACGTGCGGTGAGAATGATGTGAAGTTCATCTGTGGTGATGTCAGAATATTTAAATGCGAAAGATAGAGCATTGCTGAGAAGTGAAGGCGAAATAGAAGAATAGTAGCTGGCAATATCAAATTGAACAAATTTTAGTTTGTTTTTATTATTCAATTTGTTGATCCAGCCAATCACTTCAGAAGTACCAAACCATAAATTTAAGTTCAAAGAAGAGCAATTAGAACGAACCTGTGGGATAATTCTATCCAAGATGGCTTTACTAACAACCCCCATTAATCTAACAGGTAGTTCAGTGCGAAAATTGTTTTTGTGATCCTTGAGAATTATCCTCGGAGTTCTTGAGAGGAATGGTTCGGTCTTTTTTCCGATGCCAAGTTTTGACATAATCTCAGAGGCTTCAAAGTTTATGGATTCTAAATTATCATGGTTGGTTTTACGATATTTTTTCCTAAGTTCCTTTAGGATAAGGTTGTTATAGTTATCCTTGGAAATACCATATAAAATATTGGTTTTGTCAGAGTGGACTAAAACATTTTTTGAGGAATTTAGGTTTGAAATTGTGTTCTTGAGATTTACAAGGTGCTCTTGTCCTTTGTAAGGGTATCTCTTGAATTTAAGATTTTTTATAATTTTTGTTAACTCTTCCTCGAATTGCACTAGATTTTTGTTGGAAGGAGGATTTCTTCTAGAATTAAATAGATGATCGAGGAAGTTATGTTCCTTGGTATAGAAGTTCCCTTTTAGGCGCTGGTCATAGAAATAAGCTATTCATCTAAGTCTTCTTACAAAGGAGTCAGTTTTTTCAATTAGAAGTTTGGTGAATTCAGATTTACCAGGCATAGGAATGTCTTTTTTTTTTTTCTGACTTTCATGCTCATCTATTTCATCCTATCTTCTACTTTTTTCACAATACATCCTTACTTACATTACCTTTGCTATTTTTAATAATACATATCAACATTTTCTTTCAATCGCACATATTATTAAATCCTTAAATATTATTCTTAATACATATTAACATTTTCTTTCCATCGCACATATTATTAAACCCTTAAATATTATTCTTAATACATATTAACAATTTCTTTTCATCGCACATATTATTAAACCCTTCAATATACAAACCTTAAATTAACATTATTTTTCTCTTCGTTAATTTTCAAATTCTTTTTTTAATTTATATATTATCTTCCAACGGTTTTTCAACCTCTCTATGTAAAACAATATATTTTTCTCAGTTATAAAAACTATCTCTCTCTCTCTATCACCCATCTCTCCTATCTCATCCTTCCTCATTATACTCCTCCCCCTCCACTTTTTACTCTCATCTCCTCTTTTTCATCCTTTCCAACCTCCCCCTCCCCCCATAAATTTTGTTTTACCAATATCACACATCAATCTAAAACTACTTTTCATATGTTGATTTAAAACTGCACTATTCACAAGTGTTTTTTAACCTTCATATCATGTCTTCCTATTTTATCTGATGAAAACACAAATGTTATTGCATGATGATATTTGTTTTTGAAATGCGCATAATAAAATACATGGAACTCTTTTAACCATCTTTTGATCTTATATATTATATGTATATATATATCATCATCATCATCATCATCACCGTTTTACGTCCGTTCTTCCACGCTAGCATGGGTTAGACGGGTTGTCCTGTTGTGGGCAGTGTCTGGTCGGCTGACCATGCCTTGCTCATACAGGAACTGATCTGGCTTGATTTCTACAGCTGGATGCCCTTCCTAACACCAACCTCATTTACAGTGAGTGCTGGGTGCTTTTTCGTGGCGCCTACACGTCCACTTTACAGTGTGGGCTGGGTGCTTTTTTGCCGTGGCACCTCCACGACCACCTTGCGGTGGGGGGGGGCATATTGTTTATATGCTTCAGCATGTACCCATGGGAGGTCGGGTACCCTGTATTACTGCGTGACGCCAGAAGTCACGGTCGTGTGTCATTGACTTTGAGAGGTGTAGTTGGGTAAGGTCGGCTTTTATCACCTCATCCCAAGTCATCTTGGGTCTCCCCACTCCGCGGTTTCCATCAACTTCTAGTGCTCTGCACCTTTTTATGCAGCTGTCATCCTTCATACGCATCACATGTCCATACCAGCGTAACCGCCTCTCCTGCACGCAGCATTTGATTCCTCTTATGCTCAGTCTCTCTCTCAATTCATTTATGCTTTGTCGTTCACGTATATTACTGTTACACATCCATCGGAGCATGCAGGCTTCGTTTCTCTCTAATCTACGTAAGTCTTCCACCTTCAGCGCCCAGGTCTCACTACCATGCAACATCGCTGTTCGGATACACGCATCATACAGTCTGCCTTTCATTCTGAGGGAGAAGCCTTTTGCAGCTAGCAGTGGTAGTAGTTCCCTAAACTTCTTCCATCCCGTTCTTACCCTAGTTATTGTACTTTCTGAGCACCCACCTCCGTTGCTAATTCGGTCACCTAGGTAGCAGAAGCTGTCTACTGTTTCTACAGGGCCCTCCCAGAGATTGGTGGTACTTGTTTCCTGTGGCTGTTTGCTTGCTGTTTCAGCACAGCTGCTGCATGTGAATCCTACATTCTTAATTAAGCTTCCTGAGATCCCGCTACATCTCTTGTGTACCCATTGTTTGCATTTGGGGCAAAGAATGGAGTTCCTACCTACACCTTTCCTACATACTGAGCAAGGCCATTTCCCTGAGGGGATCTGGGTTCTGTTTTCTCGTCTACTTATAAGGACCTTAGTCTTTGTCATGTTGACTTTGAGGCCCTTTCTCTCTAGTCCCTGCTTCCAGGTTTGGAATTTATTCTCTAGTTCTACCATAGATTCAGCTATGAGTGCGAGGTCATCAGCATACAGGAGTTCCCATGGGCATCCGGTCTTAAACTCCTCCGTTATTGCCTGCAGGACTATGATGAACAGGAGAGGGCTAAGAACAGAGCCCTGGTGGACCCCAACCTGTACGCTAAATTCCTCGCTATACTCATTGCCAATCCTAACTTTGCTGACTGCTCCCCTATACATGGCTTGTACCGCTTTCACAAGCCATTCATCTACTCCTAGTTTTCTAAGAGCCCACCAGATTACTGCACGTGGAACTCTGTCAAAGGCTTTCTCAAGGTCGACAAATGCCAAGTAGAGTGGCTTACTTTTAGCTAGGTACTTTTCCTGTAATTGCCTCACAAGGAAGAGCGCATCAGTGGTGCCTTTCCCTGGAACAAACCCAAATTGCATCTCGTCTATATTCACCCGGTCCCTAATCAGCTGTGCTATAACTCTTTCTGTTACTTTCATGACCTGGTCCATCAACTTTATACCTCTATAGTTTCCTCTATCTAGTGCATCGCCTTTACCTTTGTAGCAGTTGACAATGATGCTACTGCACCAATCTTTTGGTATGGCCCCCTCTAGTATTACCTGGTTAACGATACGTGTGGTTATAGTGTGACCTACAGACCCAGATGCCTTCAGCATCTCGGCAGCTATACCCGATGGACCGGTTGCCTTCCCTATCTTCATATCTCTGATTGCCTTACTTACTACGCTGCCGCTGACTTGTACTGCTGGTCCCTCTATAGGGTCTACGTGGGGTAGGGTCTCTTCTTCCCATGCATTCTCCTCATTTAGTAATCTATCATAATGACTCTTCCATGCATCTTTCTTCTCAGCACTTGTGAGGGCAAGCTCACCTTTATCATTCCGGATACACTTCTCTCCAATGACATCACAACTATCTCTGACACACTGCCTCGCAATCTTGAATACCTCCTGTTTCTGGTCCTCACGTTGTAAAACATGCTTGAATTTTCTATCCTCTGCTTCCCTCCTAGCTAAGTATACTTGTCGCCTAGCTTCCCTCTTGGTCTCTATGTAATGTACCCTGCTCCCCCCGTTCTTCCATTCTTTCCATGCCTGTCTCTTGGCCTTGACTGCTTCATCTACCTTATTGTTCCACCACCAAGTCACTCTCCTCCTGCTTGAGGTCTTTCTCCAGCCACAAACCTCATCCGTCGCCTCTAGTAAGTTATTTTTTAGGAACTCCCAGTTCTCTTCTACGTTAAATGTCTCTATCTGTTCTTCTTTACTGTCGTAGGCGTTGAGTAAAATATCTTTAAATCTGTTACTGGTTGAGGGGACTTTCAGCTTCCAGATCTTTCTTCTCCAGGTTGGCCTCTGTTTCAGGGCTCGTCTAGTTCTGACCGTGAGGTCGCTGACAACTAAGCTATGTTGGGATGTACATTCCTCACTAGGGAAGGCTTTTGTGTTTACGACCGTCCATCTGTCACGTCCTCTGATGAGGATAAAATCTAACTGACTAGAGTGCTCCCCTGATCTATAGGTGATCAGGTGGTTGTCGGGTTTTTTAAAGTTTGTGTTACATATCGACATGTCATTGGCGTCGCAGAATTCTAGAAGTCTGAATCCTTCCTCATTCCTTGTGCCAACTCCATGGCCTCCATGTACTCTATTGAAGCCGTCGCAGTGTTTACCTACGTGTCCGTTAAAATCTCCTGCAATGATTAGGAAGTCCTTGTCGTCTGTTAGAGCAGTAGTGTGTATTAGGGACTCGTAAAACCTATCCTTAAGTTCGTCTGGCAGCCCCGATTGGGGTGCGTAAGCTGATATTATTGTGGTAATTGTCTTATTCAGGACTAGTCTGAGTTTAATGATTCTTGCATTTACCCTGTACACTGAGATTACTTTATCTACCCACTTGTCAGCTAATAGTATACCTACACCACCCATCCCATCGTCATTTCCCACCCAGAAAAATTTGTAGCACTGGCTTTTTCCTACAAGGACTCTAGCAGACCCTCCTCTCCATCTAGTCTCTTGCACACAGCATACATCAACTTCCTTTCGCTCTAGCATTTCTACGATTTCTCCTGCTCTTCCTTTCATTGAGCCTACATTGATGGTACCAACTCGGAGTTTTGGGCATTTGTCGACACTCGTAGGGGAGGGTCTCTGGGTTGGCGCTTCACGTGGGTGCTTGGTAGCTCGCAGATTCATATTTCATCTATTGATTCAGAGTTGCTCGTGTATTCCCAGCTCATCCATCCCTAACGGTGGGAAAATTGAGGGCTAGAAGGACAGTGGTGGTGGGGTAATGGCAGGGTGTGTTGGGATGCGCCAGAGGAGGAGAGAGTTAGTTAGGCAGGTAGTAGCAGCAGCAGCAGTAGAAATGGCATGCTAGGTTTGATTGGTCGAATAGACTATGGTGGTGTGTGGGGGTGGGGGGGAGGGAAATTGTGAGGTAGGAACTGAGGGTCGCATGGTAAATATCCAAGTTAATACTACATCAGTAAAATTAACAATAATAACGTCATGAAAAAAGCTACTAAGAGAAACCCTCGAAAATTTATCGCTAATACAGCAGGGAAAATTTAACGCTAATACAGCAGGGAACATCATAATATTAACGACATGAAAAAGCTACTAAGAGAAACCCTCGAAAATTTATCGCTAATACAGCAGGGAAAATTTAACGCTAATACAGCAGGGAACATCATAATATTAACGACAATATGTAGGCTAAAATACCTTCGTAGATTAGGTGGATGGCTGGCTGGGAAAATTTGAATCAGCTCTAGTGGTACATTTTAGCAGAGAAGAATGGCAAAGTGTCTTATCTCTTCAATATTTTCAGATTGAATGAATTAGGTTAAAGACAGGGTAGTAAGCCTTAAAGAAGTGCATAGAGGGGGGGGGGTAGGAACTGAGGGTCGCATGGTAAATAACTGAGAGAGATACAATAGGATTAGAATACCGCATGGTAAATATCCAAGTTAATAAGTTAATACTACATCAGTAAAATTAACAATAATAACGTCATGAAAAAAGCTACTAAGAGAAACCCTCGAAAATTTATCGCTAATACAGCAGGGAAAATTTAACGCTAATACAGCAGGGAACATCATAATATTAACGACATGAGAAAGCTACTAAGAGAAACCCTCGAAAATTTATCGCTAATACAGCAGGGAAAATTTAACGCTAATACAGCAGGGAACATCATAATATCATAATATTAACGACATGAAAAAGCTACTAAGAGAAACCCTCGAAAATTTATCGCTAATACAGCAGGGAAAATTTAACGCTAATACAGCAGGGAACATCATAATATTAACGACAATATGTAGGCTAAAATACCTTCGTAGATTAGGTGGATGGCTGGCTGGGAAAATTTGAATCAGCTCTAGTGGTACATTTTAGCAGAGAAGAATGGCAAAGTGTCTTATCTCTTCAATATTTTCAGATTGAATGAATTAGGTTAAAGACAGGGTAGTAAGCCTTAAAGAAGTGCATAGAGGGGGGGGGTAGGAACTGAGGGTCGCATGGTAAATAACTGAGAGAGATACAATAGGATTAGAATACCGCATGGTAAATATCCAAGTTAATAAGTTAATACTACATCAGTAAAATTAACAATAATAACGTCATGAAAAAAGCTACTAAGAGAAACCCTCGAAAATTTATCGCTAATACAGCAGGGAAAATTTAACGCTAATACAGCAGGGAACATCATAATATTAACGACATGAGAAAGCTACTAAGAGAAACCCTCGAAAATTTATCGCTAATACAGCAGGGAAAATTTAACGCTAATACAGCAGGGAACATCATAATATTAACGACAATATGTAGGCTAAAATACCTTCGTAGATTAGGTGGATGGCTGGCTGGGAAAATTTGAATCAGCTCTAGTGGTACATTTTAGCAGAGAAGAATGGCAAAGTGTCTTATCTCTTCAATATTTTCAGATTGAATGAATTAGGTTAAAGACAGGGTAGTAAGCCTTAAAGAAGTGCATAGAGGGGGGGGGGGGTAGGAACTGAGGGTCGCATGGTAAATAACTGAGAGAGATACAATAGGATTAGAATACCGCATGGTAAATATCCAAGTTAATAAGTTAATACTACATCAGTAAAATTAACAACAATAACAATATATGTATATATAATCAATAACAAAGAACGCCTATGGCATATGCATATCTTTACTTGCTAACATTGTTTCATCCGCACTATAAGTGGGACTCATCAGAGCATAAAGGTTGATTACATATCACACAAGCAATAACAAATCCAAGACATTGAAGAAATAAAGAATAAAAAATAATAAAAGATAAAAAATATTGAGGAAGTAAAAATAAAAATAAACATTGAAAAACAATTGAAAAATAAGGGGTGCTATCAGTCACAGTTGGGCGGGGTGCTGTCAACATATAGTTACATACAAGCATACACATGGATAAGAGAACAGACAAGAATAGATAAGATAGATAGGAGTAGGTAAGAATAGATAAAAAATAGGTGAAAAATAGGTAAAAAATAGACATATAATATATATAAGAAAATATAAAAAACATACATATAAAATATACAGATAATAGTGATACAGGGTAAGGAATGAAATAAAATAAAATTAAATTAAATTAAAATTAAAATTATATAAAATAAAATATAATATAATATAATAATAAAATAAGATAAAATAAAATAAAATAAAATAAAATAAACTAAAATAAAATAATATAATATAAGATATAATTAAATAAAATTAAATAAATAAAATTAAATAAAATGAAATGAAATAAAATAAAATAAAATAAAGTAAATTGAGATAAGATATATATTTTTTTAGAATATATTTCTTGAATATATCAGGGGCCCGCGAAGGCCCTAAGTGTCACAGTTATCAGTATCACTTGACCATTGCAATGCAATGGAGACGTTCCAGGTTGGGCAGTCTCAAAAGTTCACTCGAAAGTCACGGGTGTGCATTCACACAGTTGAGCGGTGGGGTAATCACAAACCGGTTCACACCCGGGCAGGAGTCCAATGGTCAACAGAGGTACATCGAAGGAAGGTAGGAGAATTCACGTGCAGCAGCAAGAGGCAGACAAGTGGGCCGAAAGCAAGCAGGTGCAGGCGGGCTAGCCGAAAGCAAGCAAATACAGTTGGGTCAGGCGGGTTAATATGCATACTCAACAGCGCATACAAAAGATATATAAAAAATAGCTTCAAGAGCCAATATCATGAAGTCACCGCATTGGGACATCTCAAGATTATACACACCAATATGTTCTGCACGTATATGCACATATACACACCACATGCATATGCAGAGGCGGTATACATATATATATATTTTTATATACAGACATATACAACCACCTACACCCATACACATATAAATGTATACACAGACACACACGCACACACACACAGCGTAGGACACCCGGGTCAAAGCTGATATTAAACACAGAAATACCACATTAGGCAAGACCCACCACCACGGATAATACATTCAAAATAAATACATACGAGGAGATGCAGTAAAATAAATCAAATTGAATTCCTACGAAGATAATCGTGTCCGCACGTGCCATTCCCCTTCTCTTATCCATGTGTATGCTTGTATGTAACTATATGTTGACAGCACCCCGCCCAACTGTGACTGATAGCACCCCTTATTTTTCAATTGTTTTTCAATGTTTATTTTTCAATGTTTATTTTTATTTTTACTTCCTCAATATTTTTTATCTTTTATTATTTTTTATTCTTTATTTCTTCAATGTCTTGGATTTGTTATTGCTTGTGTGATATGTAATCAACCTTTATGCTCTGATGAGTCCCACTTATAGTGCGGATGAAACAATGTTAGCAAGTAAAGATATGCATATGCCATAGGCGTTCTTTGTTATTGATTATATCACGGCTCTGTCCTCAGACATCGAGCTAACCTTATACTGCCTGTTGGATAAGTGGAGTGTTATACACCCCTGATCCTCTCCCTAATATACTATATGTATATATATGTATGTATATATTTGTATATATATATATATGTATGTATATATATATTTGTATATATATATATGTATATATATGTATATATAAGGTAAAGGGGATGCTCTGGAGAGGAGCAATTATAAGGTTATAAAACTGATAGATCAAGTTATGAAAGTGGCAGAAAGGATATTAGCACAACTAATTAGAGAAAGGGTCAAACTAGATGAGATGCAGTTTGGTTTTGTGCCTGGGAAGAGTACAACAGATGCCCTCTTCTTGGTGAGACAAATGCAAGAGAGGTTCTTAGAGAAGAATAAGCCACTATACTTAGCCTTTGTTGACCTAGAGAAGGCCTTTGATAGGGTACCCCGATCTGTCATCTGGTGGTCCCTAAGGAAGCTAGGTGTTGAGGAATGGCTTGTGAGGACAGTGCAAACTTTGTACAGAGGTACTCTGAGTAAAGTCAGGGTAGGAATGGAGTTTAGTGAGGAATTCCAGATACAAGTAGGAGTACATCAAGGTTTGGTCCTCAGCCCGCTCTTGTTCATTATAGTCCTCCAAGCCATAACAGAGGAGATTAAGACTAGCTGCCCATGGGAACTTCTCTATGTTGGCGATCTGGTTCTTATAGCAGAATCAGTAGAGGAGCTAGAGAATAAATTCTGGCTATGGAAACAGCAGTTGGAAGCAAGAGGACTGAGAGTGAACCTAGCTAAGACAAAAGTGTTGATGAGTAGAAAAGAGGACAAAACACTGATTCCGTCAGGGAAATGGCCATGTTCGATATGCAGAAAAGGAACTGGCATAAATTTAATAAAATGCACACAATGCAGATCCTGGGTACACAAGAGATGTAGCGGGATAGCAGGCAAACTAACAGGTAGGGAGAAATATGTATGCAGTAGATGTACAGGGAAATTAGACAGTAGAAGTCGCATTGATAGACACATTTTTCAAATGCAGGAGGGCGCTATAGAAGTGGTGGATAGCTTCCGGTACCTAGGAGATCAGATTAGCATGGGAGGAGGGTGTTCCGAGGCCATAGTATCTAGAATAAGGACGGGTTGGAAGAAGTTTAGGGAGCTGCTTCCACTGTTGACGAAGAAGGGTTTCTCCCTGCGTACGAAAGGCCGGTTGTATGATGCCTGTGTGAGGAGCGCAATGCTGCATGGTAGTGAGACATGGGTAGCAACTGCAGAGGATATGCGACGGCTGGAGAGAAATGAGGCAAGCATGCTCCGTTGGATGTGCAATATCAATGTGCATGAACGACCCAGCATAAATGTGTTGAGAGAGAAACTGTGTCTGAGAGGGATAGAATGTAGTGTACGGGAGAGGAGACTGAGGTGGTATGGACATGTGAAGCGCATGGAGGATGACCGATGGGTGAAGAAGTGCCAGGAATTGCCAGTTGAAGGAAGACGTGGTAGAGGTAGACCACGAAAAACATGGGCGGAGGTGGTGAGAACAGACCTCAGATCATTGAAGCTCACGGGGGAGATGACGAGGGACCGTGACGAGTGGAGAGATGCTGTGCTGAATAAGACCCATCCCACCCTTGCAAGCAGAGAAAAGCGGACGTAAAATGATGATGATGATGATGTATGCATATATATATTTGTATATATATATGTATATATATGTATATATATATATATGTATATATATATATTTGTATATATATATATATATATTTATATATATGTATGTATGTATATATTTTTATATAATAGAAAATAGAATAGCTTTCACTGTATTTTTGACTAAAGGAATTTTAGCCTGATAATGGGGTTTAGAACCCTCAGATAAATGGAAAAATATGAGTATTGACATACTTACTTGATATTTGTATATATATATATGTATATATATGTATGTATATATATATATGTATATATATATATATATATGTATACATATGTATATATATAAATATGTATATATATATGTATATATGTGTATATGTATATATGTATATATATATATATGCATTAGTTAAGCAAAACAAGACCACAAACTTCACAAGGAAGACATTATTAAAAGATTGTCAACATATTTTAGTTTGATGTAAGGAATGTAGAGAATAATAATAATAATAATAATATTAATAATAATAATGCCCGTTTACAACTCTTTCGCTACTCCGTATAATATTTCTGGATCAGATGACCATGTATCATAATTGATCTGGTTCAGTTGAAAATAATTAACATATTTAAAAAAACAGAGTGGCTCATCGGAACTCAAAGGAATATAAATTAAAGTAATGTTACATAATATAATGTTCCATATATTGGTTTTTACTATGGTGCCTTGGTTGCATCAGCTGTCAGCCATAATCAAGCAGTACTCATCTGTCGAGGCTGCATTGTGTGAGATCTGCCTATGGGTAACAAGATGGCTGCCAAAGGGTGGTTTCAGGGGAAGTAACTTCTCGAGAGATTAGAGATTGTGTGTATTTTATAGTTAAGTGCTAGTATTTAAATTATTTAATTGAGAGACAATGTAGGGGAGGTAACTTGTAATTATCGAGTTGTTCATAGCAATTTAACTTATTAGCTACAATTAGAGATGGGGCTACATGACTAAGTTGGGTCAAAAACTCTATTGGCGAAGGAATTAGCCCTTCGATGTTGACAGCTAATGGTTACCTCCGTTCTATCGTTAATTGGTAGAGGTCGTGATAGAGTTATGTAATATGCTTCCGTAATACAGAGATCACAAGATTTCCTTCGTCCATTGAACGGTTGGGCCCTAGCCACGATATCCCATTTTAGTGAGTGTTGAACTTTGTTTATTTTAAGGTTTTTAATGAGCCTAGCTAGCGATGTCGAACATTTGTTACTAGGGTCTCAGAAGGAAAAAGAGTGCGCGTTATAGTGTACCTTAAAAGGGTTAGAGGTAGACCCGATATAAGAGCAGGTATTCGAAGCAGTCTCAACTGTGCACCTATAGACTATGTTGGGTGTCAGGCAGTGTCCATTTAATGGGCATGCATTGGGGTAGCGGCAGTTGCTTCTGCGGTTAGTGAGAGTAGGGTTATTTAACCTAAGCAGTTGGTCCGTGCTAGAAGGATTAGATGGGGGAGGTGTGCTACTAGAGTAATTATTGGTGTAGTGGCGTGGTGTATTTGATAGGGGTGGTGGTACCGCGGTGTGGGAGTTATACTGTCTTAGCTTATGATGGTTACTGAACGCGATGTGGCTAGCTAGGTTAGGTGTTGTGGAGAATGAGATTTTAATGTTGTTTTTATTAAAGAGTTTGTAATATCTATGGTTAGGGGGGAAGTGTTTGGATAGGATAGGGAAGAAGCATTTGGAGATATTAGTGGCTAGATTAGATGAGAATGGTGGGTTAAGCCAGGTGATATTTCTAGGTATATTCCTTCTAGGGGTTCTAGTGGAGTTGGTAGGGGCCTTCCTAGGGTTATTATTACCTGGGGGTTTGTTATTTGTCATCCCATTTCTCATTCCTATTCTAGGGTTGATTCTTAGTTTGCTACTAGGAGTGGGGAGCAGGCCGCTGCCACCATTTAATTCCCTGTATAGGTGCTGTTACTGCTAAAATTCCGGCGAATCTGGCTATATGCTAGGGTATTTCTAGTTCTAGTGTTAAGTTTATTATGGTGAGTTGCTGTGTTATGGCATTTAGGTATGTAATAAATTGATTGTTCATAACCAGATTCAGAGAGAGCCTTATTGTAATATTGCGCGTGGTTTATAAATATCTCTTCATTTGCTAATATCATTGAGATCCTATAGGAGATAGATTTTATTACTGCTCTGATGAATGCCGGTGGGTGGTTAGAGTCTGGGCTAATATATGTGAGTATTTCGCCTGGTTTATGGTAAGGGTTCATCATCATCATCATCATCATCAGGTTTAGCGTCCGTGTTCCACGCTTGCATGGGTTTGGACGGGGGTTTTCCCACTTGAGGCAAAAGTGGTTGTCTTGCTCACATAGGACTGTCTGGCGGGTTTTCTACAGTTGGATGCCCTTCCTAACACCAACCACATTTACAGTGTGGGGCTGGGAGGTTTTTACCGTGTTGCCTACACGGCCACATTACAGCGTGGACTGTCTGGCGGGTTTTCTACAGCTGGATGCCCTTCCTAACACCAACCACATTTACAGTGTGGGGCTGGGAGGTTTTTACCGTGTTGCCTACACGGCCACATTTACAGCGTGGACTGTGTTTTTTGTCGTGACACCTATAAAGGTTATTGTTGAGATCAAGGGTGACATCTAGGAAGTTTACTACTTTATGGTTCAGCTCGATAGTGATAGAGAGACCGTTATTTTTGAAGAATCTATGAAATTGTTTCTTAAGCAAATCGATTCCCCGATTAGTGCAATTGTGGACTGCAAATAGAGCGTCGTCACATATATTAGCCCACACTCTAACCACCCACCGGCAGTCATCAGAGCAGTAATCAAATCTATCTCCTATAGGATCTCAATGCTATCAGCAAATGAAGAGATATTTATGTAATGTAATATGTATGCATATTACATTACATAAAAACAAACTTAAACACTAACTAATTCCTCTAAATTCATAATTCATCCACTCTTCTACTTATTATATACTTAATAACATTAATATTTTTATTTTAATAATACATATTAACGATTTCTTTTCATCGCACATATTATTAAACCCTTAAATATACAAACCTTAATTTAACATTATTCTTAATTTTTTTTTTCTCTTCATTAATTTTTTCTCTTCCATCAATTTTCTTTTAAATTATATATTATCTTCCAACGGCTTTTTAACCTCTCTCTGTAAAATAATATATATATTTTTCTCAGTTATAAACGCTATCTCTCTCTTTCTATCACCCATCTCTCCTATCTCATCCTTCCTTATTATACTCCTCCCCCACCATTCTTTACTCTCATCTCCTTCTTTTTTTCATCCTTTCCAACAACCCCCTCATTTTTTCCCAATATCACACATCAATCTTAAATTACTTTTCATATGTTGATTTAAAACTGCACTATTCACACGTGTTTTTTAACCTTCATATCATGTCTCCCTATTTTATCTGACGAAAACGCAAATGTCATCTCATGATGATATTTGTTTTTGAGATGCGCATAATAAAATACATGAACTCTTTTAACCATCTTTTGATCTTATATTATTTATATTCCAGTCCTACAAACTGTAGAGTGCTACTTATCCAATATCTGCATTGCTTTATTGTACTACAATAAAACTCACCTCCTACATATATATATATACATATATATATATGTGTATATATATATACATATATATATATATATATATATATATATATATGTATGTATATATATATATATATGTATATATATATATATGTATATATGTATATATATATATGTATGTATATATATATATATATACATATTCCAGTAAGGAAGAGCAATTAGAGTCGTATAATATAGAGGAACAGTGGGAATTCCTGAGAGCAAACCTGCTGACGGCGGCAGACGAAGTCTGTGGCTGGAGCAGGCCTGTAGGTAGGAGGAGAGTAACATGGTGGTGGAACAGTAAGGTGGAGGAGTCAATTAAGGCCAAAAAGCAGGCTTGGAAAGTATGGCGGGATGGGGGAAGTAGAGAAGACTATCAAGTGGCCAGGAGGGAAGCTAGGAGACAAGTGTACTTCGCAAGAAGGGAAGCAGAGGAAAGAAAGTTCAAGCATGTTCTACAACGTGAGGACCAAAAACGTGAGGTGTTCAGGATTGCCAGGCAATGTGTCAAGGAAAACCGTGATATTGTCGGGGAGAAGTGTGTACTTAACGATGATGGCTTACTTGCCATCACCGACGCTGATAAGAAGGTAGCTTGGAAGTGTCACTACGAAAGGCTTCTAAATGAGGAGAACAAATGGGAGAAAGACAGTCTCCCCCAGATCGATCCAATAGAGGGACCAGCAGTGTTAGTTGAAGGTAGTATAATAAGTAAGGCAATCAAAGATATGAAGACGGGTAAGGCGGCTGGGCCTTCGGAAATAGTTGCTGAGATGCTGAAGGCATCTGGTTCGGTGGGACACACCATGGTCACCCGGATAGTTAACCAAGTCGTACAGAATGGGGTTGTTCCGAAGGAATGGCGTAGCAGCATCATCGTTAACTGCTATAAGGGAAAAGGAGATGCCCTAGATAGGAGTAACTATAGAGGCATTAAATTAATCGACCAGGTCATGAAGGTCACGGAAAAAGTAATAGCGCAACTAATCAGAGAGAGAATTGATCTAGATGAAATGCAGTTCGGGTTTGTGTCAGGCAAAAGTACCACAGACGCTCTTTTCATTGTACGACAACTACAGGAGAAGTACCTAGCTAAAAGTAAACCCCTATACTTAGCTTTCGTCGACTTGGAGAAAGCCTTCGACAGAGTCCCCCGTTCCATTATCTGGTGGTCTCTTAGAAAACTAGGTGTTGACGAATGGCTTGTGAGAGCTATACAAGCCATGTATAAAGAAACAGTCAGTAAGGTTAGAATTAACAACGAATATAGTGAAGAGTTTAGCGTAAAAGTTGGTGTCCATCAGGGCTCTGTTCTTAGCCCCCTACTATTTATTATTGCCCTTCAGGCTATAACAGAGGAGTTCAAGACCGGCTGCCCATGGGAACTCCTATACGCAGATGATCTAACGCTCATAGCTGAATCAATGACCGAACTAGAGAAGAAATTCCAAACGTGGAAGCACGGCCTAGAATCAAAAGGCCTTAAAATTAACCTGGCTAAGACTAAAGTTCTAGTTTGTAGGAAAGAAAATAAGGCGGCGGTCCCATCGGGGAAATGGCCATGCTCAGTGTGTAGGAAAGGCGTAGGTAGAAACTCCATTTTATGTCCCAAATGCAAAGTATGGGTGCATAAAAGATGTAGTGGGATCACAGGTAAGCTAACTAAGAACATAGATTTTACATGTGGCCGGTGCTCTGGTGCAATAAGTAGCAGCAAGTGCCCACAAAATACTAGCTCCTTCAACTGCGCAGAGGGTTCTATAGAAATAATGGACAGCTTCCGTTATCTGGGTGACAAAATCAGCAGTGGGGGAGGGTGCTCTGAAAGTACAGTAGCTAGAGTCAGAACTGGATGGAAAAAGTTCAGAGAGCTTATACCACTATTAGCCGCTAGAGGGTTCTCCCTAAAAATGAAAGGCAGGTTATACGATGCCTGCATACGAACAGCAATGCTGCATGGCAGTGAGACCTGGGCATTGTGTGCAGAGGATATACGCAGACTAGAGAGGAACGAAGCTTGCATGCTCCGCTGGATGTGCAATAGTAATATACGTGAACGGCAAAGCATAAACGAACTAAGGAAAAAATTAGAAATAAGAGGGATCAGATGTTGTTTACTCGAGAGAAGGCTACGTTGGTACGGTCACGTGATGCGCATGAAAGACGACAGCTGTATAACAAAGTGCAGGGCAATAAAGATAGACGGTAGCCACGGAGTAGGCAGACCCAGAAAAACATGGGACGAGCTGATAAATTCCGACCTCACACGCTTACACCTCTCCAAGACAATGTCACTGGACCGAGACCTTTGGCGGTACTCAGTAATAGAGAAGACCCGCCTTACCTAAATACAAAGTAAAAACCTACTACAGTCAGTAGGCACCTCTATCAAAACACACCCCCGTCCCACCACCTCCACCCCACCCACACCGCCCCTTTCAATGTAAAGTTATGTTGGTCCCACAACATCCAGGCCGAAACAAATGAGATCGTGTAGGTGTCACGACAAAAAACACACAGTCCACGCTGTAAATGTGGCCGTGTAGGCAACACGGTAAAAACCTCCCAGCCCCACACTGTAAATGTGGTTGGTGTTAGGAAGGGCATCCAGCTGTAGAAAACCCGCCAGACAGTCCACGCTGTAATGTGGCCGTGTAGGCAACACGGTAAAAACCTCCCAGCCCCACACTGTAAATGTGGTTGGTGTTAGGAAGGGCATCCAACTGTAGAAAACCCGCCAGACAGTCCTATGCGAGCAAGACAACCACTCTTGCCTCAAGTGGGAAAACCCCCGTCCAAACCCATGCAAGCGTGGAACACGGACGCTAAACCTGATGATGATGATGATGATGATGATGATATATATATCATCATCATCATCGTTTAACGTCCATATTCCACACTTGCA
>CAXHJY010000928.1:407500-410000 GCA_964016885.1 Eledone cirrhosa
AAGCACCCAGCCCACACTGTAAAGTGGACGTGTAGGCACCACGAAAAAGCACCCAGCACTCATTGTAAATGAGGTTGGTGTTAGGAAGGGCATCCAGCTGTAGAAATCAAGCCAAATCAGTTCCTGTATAAGCAAGGCATGGTCAGCCGACCAGACACTGCCCACAACAGGACAACCCGTCTAACCCATGCTAGCGTGGAAGAACGGACGTAAAATAGTGGTGATGATGATGATGATGATATATATATCTATAATTGGAAATTTAGTAAAATCGAATCTCTGGCGGTTTGCAAGCAAATTCGGCCTACTTATATGAAATGATGAGTTAGCAAAGCACTCGATAAGTTAGGTCCTTAGAGTAATAACATACGTTTAAATAGCTTGACAAATCGAACATTGTGGTAGGCAAAATCTAACACAATAATATACCAAAGTAACGATAGAACTAACAGGTTTATAAAAATACACCTGGACAAATCGAACGATTATAAGTTTAAAGTGTTTCTTTGAATCCAAAATCAAATATCAGACTTACGTGACTGGCAAGCTCGTGGTATTCATGATCAAATGGACGATTGAGTTTTTCAACAGGCTTTTCGTTCTACCCAGAACTGGGGTGATAAGCTAAATGTTGCTGCTAAATGCAGCGTATCGTATCTATAGCTGTCACGTGTTAATTCCAGCAAGGAAATAACCCCCGGTTTTTGGCGGGTCATTCAAAATGTTAGACAAAGGAAATATTTTAATTTCCGCTAATCATCATGATAAGCTCTCGACTATATATATATATATATATTCATATATGTATATATACATATATATTTATATATATATATATATATATATATATATATATTAGAATTAACAACGAATATAGTGAAGAGTTTAGCGTAAAAGTTAGTGTTCATCAGGGCTCCGTTCTTAGCCCCCTACTATTTATTATTGCCCTTCAGGCTATAACAGTGGAGTTCAAGCCCGGCTGCCCATGGGAACTCCTATACGCAGATGATCTAACGCCCATAGCTGAATCAATGGCCGAACTAGAGAAGAAATTCCAAACATGGAAGCATGGCCTAGAATCAAAAGACCTTAAAATTAACCTGGCTAAGACTAAAGTTCTAGTTTGTAGGAAGGAAAATAGGGCGCCGGTCCCATCCGGGAAATGGCCATGCTCAGTGTGTAGGAAAGGAGTCGGTAGAAACTCTATTTTATGTCCCAAATGCAAAGTATGGGTGCATAAAAGATGTAGTGAAATCACAGGTAAGCTAACTAAGAACAGATTTTATATGTGGCCGGTGCTCTGGTGCAATAAGTAGCAGCAAGTGCCCACAGAATACTAGCTCTTTCAATTGCACAGATGGTTCTATAGAAATAGTAGACAGCTTCCGTTACCTGGGTGACAAAATCAGCAGTGGGGGAGGGTGCTCTGAAAGTACAGTAGCTAGAGTCAGAACTGGATGGAAAAAGTTCAGAGAGCTTATACCACTATTGGCCGCTAAAGGGTTCTTCCATAAAAATGAAAGTCAGGCTATATGATGCCTGCATACGAACAGCAATGTTGCATGGCAGTGAGACATGGGCATTGTGTGCAGAGGATATACGCAGACTAGAGAGGAACGAAGCTTGCATGCTCCGCTGGATGTGTAATAGTAATATACGTGAACGGCAACGCATAAACGAACTAAGGGAAAAATTAGAAATAAGAGGGATCAGATATTGTTTACTCGAGAGAAGGCTACGTTGGTATGGTCACGTGATGCACATGAAAGACGACAGCTGTATAAAAAAGTACAGGGCAATAAAAATAGACGGTAGCCACGGAGTAGGCAGACCCAGAAAAACCTGGGACGACTTGATAAATTCCGACCTCACATACTTACACCTCTCCAAAACAATGTCACTGGACCGAGATCTTTGGCGCTACACAGTAATAGAGAAGACCCGCCTTACCTAAATACAAAGTAAAACCTACTACAGTCAGTAGGCACCTCTAACAAAATACATCCCCGTCCCATTACCCCCACCCCATCCACACCACCCCTTTCAATGTAAAGTTATGTTGGTACCACAACATCCAGCCCAAAACAAATGAGGTTGTGTAGGTATCACGACAAAAAAACACACAGTCCACGCTGTAATGTGGCCGTGTAAGTAACACGGTAAAAACCTCCCAGTTCCACACTCTAAATGTGGTTGGTGTTAGGAAGGGCATCCAGCCGTAGAAAACCAGCCAGACAGTCCTATGCGAGCAAGACAACCACTCTTGCCTCAAGTGGGGAAACTCCCGTCCAAACCCATGCAAGCGTGGAACATGGACGTTAAACGATGATGATGATGATGATATATATGTATATATATATATATATATGTATATGTATATATATGTATATGTATATATATATATATGTATATATATATGTATATGTATATATATATATATGTATATATATATATATATATGTATATATATATATTTCTAAGATATATACATATATACATA
>CAXHJY010000928.1:422500-425000 GCA_964016885.1 Eledone cirrhosa
TTACTTGAAGACTTCGAGAAAGACCTTTTTAATTTAATTAAACACCTCAAATTTAAAAAGTATAAATCCGTCTTTCAAAAGGACCTTGATTCTACCCTATTGGACCTAAAAAAGTCTAAAAAAATCCATGTCCACTCGGACAAAACTGGTAACTTGTATCATATGGATATTGAACATTATAATGAGTTCATATATAAAGAACTCAGAAAAAATTATAAAAAATCTAATAATGTGTCACTCACCAACATCAACAACAAAACACACAACATAGTAAAAAAACTAAATATTGAAGATAGAACTGAACCTTTGGCATTGAAAAGACCACACTTCAACCTGAAAGATCACAAATCTAACTTTAACTCTAATCCTTCTATTAGACTTATATGTCCCTCCAAATCAGATATTGGAATAATTAGCAAAAAAATTTTAGATAGAGTCATCCCACAAATAAGAAAATACGTTATTTTACCACTCTGGGAAAACACCTCCCAGGTAATTAATTGGTTTAAAAATATTAGGTGTAAATCTTCTGCTTCTTTCCTACAATTTGATATAGATAATTACTATTCTTCTATATCACCCATACTCCTGAACAAAGCATTAATATTTGCTAAAAATAGATCTAATTTAACTTCGGATGACATTAACATTATTACACATGCTAGACAAACACTTATTGAATTTCAGAATGAATACTGGACCAGAAACACATACAGTAATCTTTTTGATATTACTATGGGTTCAAGCGATTCCGCCCAAATTACTGATCTTGTGGGCCTCTTTCTCCTTTTCAACATAAATGCCTCTTTTCCCCACCTCAAAGGTGGTTTATATCGTGATGACTGTCTTCTTCTTTCTAACAACCTTAGCCTTTCAGAAATCGAAAAAAACAAAAAGCATATTAGAACTTTCCTTAAAGACTATTATAATCTTAATATTACTTTTGAAAAAACAAGTAAAGTAGTAAATTTCCTAGATATAACTTTAGATTTAGCTACGGGTATATACCAACCTTACCATAAACCTAACCAAAACTTACATTACATACACTCACAATCTAATCACCCTAAATCTATCCTTAAAAACCTTGCATATAATATATCACTTAGAATTTCTAACCTTTCTTCTAACCAAGATGTATTTGATAAAAATGCGACCTTTTATAATGAAGCTCTAGATAGAAGTGGCCACAAAAATAGATTAGAGTATATACCTTCTACTAAAAATACTGAAAGCATACAGCATAATATTACCAACAAACACCAAATGAAAAGTACACACCTAAATGCCACCCACAATATACCCCAAAATACTAAATCTTCTAATATAAAGTATAGTAACCCTCAAAAAACTACTCATCATACAACTATAATAAATATTAATAATAAAACTCCTAATAAAAAAGATAAAACACCTAAATCTACAAATATAACTAAAAATAGTTGTGGTGAGATCATTAACATTAATCCTCCTAGTAAAAATCATGATACAACATATAAAAATAATAAAAATAATAAACAACATAGAAACCGTAATAGACGAGTTACTTGGTATAATGCTCCTTTTAATTTACAAGTTAAGGATAATATTGCTAAAAAAATTTTTTATATCCTTGAGAAAAACTTCCCGCCAAACCACAAATACCATCAAATCTTAAATAGGTCTACAGTTAAATTCTCATACTCTACAACAAATAACATAAAACAAAATATAAGTGCATATAATGCATATAAATGTAAGAAAACCATAAGTATACCACCAGTACATCAAATTAACAATAATATCTCCTCAAATACAGAATTAACGAAAGGATGTAACTGTAGAAACAAAACAAACTGCCCATTAAAAGGGAATTGTCTTGTTAACAACATAGTCTATAAATGTAATGTTAAAACTAAAGATTCTATTTGCTCATATATAGGAGCTACCTCTAACAATTTTAAGACAAGATATAATACCCACAAACATAGCTTTAAAAATGCCGCACTGGCTAATACAACATCTCTAGCAGAAAAAATCAATAGTTATAAAAATAAAAATATAAAATATGATTTGACCTGGAGTGTGCTCAAAAGAGCCACCCCTTATCAAAATAATAGAAAGGAATGTAGATTATGTTCCCAAGAACTATTTGAAATAATGAAGTCTAAGGATATCTTATTAAATAAACGACAGGAATTAATTATATCGTGTAATCATAAACTAAAAAAAACATTTAAATATTATAAACCTAATTAATAACATTATTCTAGAAATTAATTTAATTTAAATGTTAGTTAACCTATAAATTTAATTTAATTAATATTTTATTACAGATGAGAAAATATTATGTAATCATAAATTTTGAAAAACCTTTAAATATTACTAATATATACTCAGTAATTTAATTTATAGATTAATTTTAATTTATTTTAATTTATTTAAACCTTTTTATTATAATTCTTTTACAGATAAAATATAACAAAATAATATCATGTATCCAATGACGGAGAAAGAATTT
>CAXHJY010000928.1:430000-435000 GCA_964016885.1 Eledone cirrhosa
TTATAAAGACGAGCTTTAAAGGAGGTGGAAGTGGAGCCAAAATAGGTGAAGGAATTGGTGTCAGTTATAACTTTACATTCGTAAATTATGTTTTTATCAAGACAATGGTTGTTGAGAGGACATTTATTTTTAGCAGGGCAATTGCAATTGCGATTAGAGAGATTATTAACGAGTGACCTAGTGTTATCTATAGAAGGAATTGGATTGGAGAAGTTATTTGCGATAGGAATAATAGTTTCTTGATTTAGAATGGGATTAAGAACATTTAGCGAAGTTGTGTTTGACGTTGTATTTGGGTTTGCAGAAATTAGCCTAGGGTTTACAATGACGTCGGGAGTACTATTACTATTATTATGATATTCAGTGTTGGAAGGAAGAGATTTAGTATTTAGTATTTTATTGTTGTGTTTAGAGATAATGTTGGAAATGTTGGAGGATGTCGAATAGGAAAATATTATAGTGTGTTTGTTAAATATTTTACTATAGATATGTGAGGGAGGTAAGCATTTATTTAAGGCACTAAAGAATAATTTAGGAATATTATTATTAATAGAGATGGAGAAAGGAGCATTATACCAGATTATGTTTTTGTATCTAGGTCTTTTATTAAAGTTATTGGAATGATCATGATTAATTATTCTACTGTAAGATTTTCTAGAATTTGTTTCTTTATTATATTTGATTTTATCAGGATAGCCGGCTTTGGAAAGCGCGTTTGTATGGTGAAAATGTGTGCGTAAATATATATATGAGGGCAAGTATATTTGTGCATATGTAACCACAAATACGGATATAATATAAGTTGAAAATAAATTCATAATCTAGTTGACATGTATACATAAACAGGGTGTTAGATACATATCATCATCATCATTATCTATAAAAGGGACATTTTTGTGTCTGTATGTATGTTTCAATTTTATACATTTACACAATTCCAAAAATATTGAATGAATAATTAAGCAGAATGTTTACAAATATTCTAACTTGCGTCATGGGCGAACTTATTGGTTAAAAAAAGACCACAATTACGGAAAAATCGATTTATTTCAACAATCGATGATTTCTCCTCTCTCATATGATATACGTTTCCTATATCTACTCCCTTCATCACCTCCCCTTAAAATTGCTACCGTCTCTTATAAGTGTTTGTGAAAATGAGAAACATTGAAAAAAAACATATACACACATATATGTGGGTGCATACACACATATATATGTTGGTATGGTTACGATTGACGTCATAGAAACCGGAACGCGGGAATTTCAATCAATCAACGCATACACAGTTTGTTTTAGAAATAACAAGAGCATATAATGATAAAGAGAGAGAGAGAAACAAACAGACACACTAAAAGACGGATATATGTGTGTGTGTTTGAATTAGCGCTTTCAAACTCCATTTCGAAGCTGACTTTCATTTGCTAAACTGTAAGTTTTTCAATGGCCTTACACTTTCAAACTATATTTTTCTGTATAAGTAACTTTAACCCTTTATTTTCGACATAAAAATACACACATACATACAAATACCTGTACATTTTTTGGGGGGGCCTTTCTTATCAATCTTTTTATCAGCCTTATACTTTCAAAGTCAATTTTTATGTTGAAGTAACTTTCACCCTTTATTTTTCGATACCTATTAACTTACTAACATTTGTATCACAACAACAATAACAATATTCATAAACAAACAGTAGACTTTCAAAGTCAATTTTTCTGTAGAAGTAACTTTCACCCTTTCTTTTGGACATAAAATGACACCTAAACAGAGAAGTCGCCTCAGTCGACATACCGCGTCAGCAGTGGCGCAAAAGGCTACTATAGCAAACGAGTCCTCTGAGGAAAATGCTTCAAGACTTTCACAGACAGCCTTACGTTCATCAGAATGTCGAGCCGCTGAAAGTTTCCAACAGCGCACCGCACGCCTAGCCAAATTGGCTTCATACCAGGCTTCTTCCAGGGCTTCAGAGAGCCGTGAACAAAGGTCGAAGCGCCTGGCTAGAAACGATGCAACTAATGTTGCTTCCAGGTCTTTGGAACGTTTAAAACAACGCACGGCTTGCCTTCCTACGAACGCTGCGGCTATGACTACTTCCATGGCTTCTGAAGATGCAGACGGGCGGTCCATTAGCATTGCAAATGTTGCTTCTGCTATTGGTGCCAGACCTTCCCACCAACCACACGACTAATGTTCTACGTTCAAGCGTAACAGTCGACGGCGAGAAGCTGCACGCGGTGTGACGAGCCCCAACAGCCCTTACTGGCACCTACGGGCCTTCAAGTATGAGCAAAACGTTAATTACTCGATGCGCTCTGACATAAATATAGGCGAGATGCGCTTCAATTGCCAATTCTGCAATGCTACAAAGTGGGCTGGGGAGCCACCTGCAATGTGCTGCTTAAACGGTAACGTCACCTTGCCCCCTCTTCCGGAACCCCCAGAGCCTTTGAAGGAACTACTGACTGGTTATACCTCAAGGTAAAAAAAAAACAACCCTGATCCCCCAATAAAAAACGCTCCTGGGGGTACCGGAAAAACTTTTGTAACGAATTTGATTCTCGCTAAGATTCGTCAGGAGAAAAAAGTTGCGTTGTCCGTTGCATCATCCGGGATCGCTGCTACTTTGCTGCCGGGAGGCAGGACAGCACATTCAACCTTTAAACTCCCCTTGGATTTAGTAGAGCTGATGAAGTGCGTGCCTGTCTTAAGTCGTCCATGTTGTGGCTCCAGGTGAATAGTTTGTACCTGAGCACAAATATGCGTGCTCATTTGCATGGTGACAACATGTCTGTCGCACAGAACATTTTAGCACTTGGTGAGGGCAAGATCCCTGTGGATGACAAGGGCGGCATAGCAATCAACACCCTGTGCAACATTGTGAGCAGCCCTTCTGACCTTTGGGAAGCAGTTTTTCCTAATGTCTCATCTAACTTTAAAAACCTCGATTGGCTCAGCGAAAGAGCCATCCTTGCTCCGAAAAATACCATAGTTAATTTTATTAACGAGCAGCTGATTGAGAAGATTCCCGGTAAAGAGCACATCTTCAAATCAGACCCCGACGATATCGTTAATTATCCGGTTGAGTTATTAAATCTCCTTGAGCCCCCAGGGCTCCCACCTCACATTATTAAGCTTAGGGTTGGCTGTCCCATTATGCTAACAAGGAACTTGCGTCCACCAAAGCAGTGCAACGGTACTTGCATGGTCGTCAAGTCACTGACACTCACTTGATTGAGGCCACCATTGTAACGGGGTGTGGAAGAGGTGAGAATGTTTTCATTCCAAGGATGAACCTTTTCCCCTCAGCGTCAGATATCTCGTTCGATTTCCGACGATCCCAATTCCCGGTGAGACCATGTTTTGCCATGTCCATTAACAAGTCACAAGGGCAAACATTGTCGGTGGCGGGCATCCATTTGAGGGAGCCATGTTTCTCCCATGGCCAACTTTATGTTGCCTGTTCCCGCGCAGGGAGCAGGTATGGACTTTTTGCTTACTCTCCTCCAGGGATGACACGCAATATCGTCTACAAAGAGGTGCTATAGATGTTGGTGCAGGTGTTGAAGCTATGCCGTCTGGAACACTATTTCCTGGTAGGGTATACCATGGCGGACAGATCTGACACCTAGCGGCATCAGGGCCACCATCTTGCAACTTTGGTCTACTAAATTCGCTATTGGAAGATTATTAACCCATCATTGATTGACCAAAATGCTAATTGGTTCGTAACTTTTAATAGCCGGTTCAACTGCTTTATGCACTTAATTGATAAGCTTATTCGCTTTCAAACCACATTTACCTGTATGTAACTTTTCATAGCAAATGAACAAACCCGAGCAACGCCGGGCTAAACTGCTAGTTATCTATAAAAGGCAGATTTTTGTGTCTGTATGTATGTTTCAATTTTATATATTTACACAATTCCAAAAATATTGAATGAATAATTAAGCAGAATGTTTACAAATATTCTAACTTGAGTCATGGGCGAACTTATTGGTTAAAAATGCCACAATTACGGAAAAATCGATTTATTTCAACAATCAATTATTTCTCCTCTCTCATATGATATACGTTTCCTATATCTACTCCCTTCATCACCTCCCCTTAAAATTGCTACCGTCTCTTATAAGTGTTTGTGAAAAAGAGAAACATTGAAAAAAAACATATACACACATATATGTGGGTGCATACACACACATATATGTTGGTATGGTTACGATTGACGTAATAGAAACAGGAACGCGGGAATTTCAATCAATCAGCGCATACACAGTTTGTTTTAGAAATAACAATAGCATATCATTATCTATAATATTATGATAAAGAGGGAGAGAGAAACAAACAGACACACTAAAAGACGGATATATGTGTGTGTGTTTGTATTAGCGCGTTCAAACTCCATTTCGAAGCTGACTTTTATTTACTAAACTGTAAGTTTTTCAATCGGCCTTACACTTTCAAACTATATTTTTCTGTATAAGTAACTTTAACCCTTTATTTTCGACATAAAAATACACACATACATACAAATACCTGTAAAGTTTTTTTTGGGGCCTTTCTCATCAATCTTTTTACATTCAATTATCAGCCTTATACTTTCAATGTCAATTTTTATGTCGAAGTAACTTTCAACCTTTAATACATACATACATACATACATACATACATACATACATACATACATACATACATACATATACACACATATACACACATACATACATATACACACATACATACAAATACCTGTCACTTAATTTACACACACATCGGCCTTACACTTTCATACACACATACATACAAATACGTGTCACTTAATTTACACACACATCGGCCTTACACTTTCAAACTAAATTTTTCTGTATAAGTAACTTTAACTCTTTCTTTTCGACATAAAAATACACACATACATACAAAGACCTGTACATTTTTTGGGGGGGCCTTTCTTATCAATCTTTTTACATTCAATTATCAGCCTTATACTTTCAAAGTCAAT